>CAIGRN010152223.1:0-56723 GCA_903798345.1 Fraxinus anomala
TAATATTTTATTGAAGAATGTGTGATTGAAAATGAGTAGAAAATAAGAATAAAAACTTTAACGTGGTTCAAACAGGGTTATAAGTGAGTTCCTAACATGTTGGCTTAAACAAGGGAAACTTATTTGAGTTACTCTACTAATAGATAGTAATTTTTTTTTTGAAGCACACCCAAACAAGCCCTTAAAAGTAATTTAGGCCTAGTCAAATTAAAGTTGATCCAAATATGAAATATGTGTGTTTATAATAACTTAAAATTTCCGAAAAAAGGAGGGAAAAAAGGTTCATGGCAATTGCTACCTTGCCCAGTTTGCAATTAAATATTTTAGGGCTCTTCCAATGGGCTTATTCACTTTTACACTAATCCAAGATTTTTCGATTATCCTGTAATACGCTCAATTTAATCTAAAATTAATGGTGGACTGAATTGGAAATCTGGGTTTATCTCAGGCACAAGTGCCCTTCAAATCCATGCAGTTGCTTGCAAGTTCTCAAATTGGCCATCGAATTTGACATAGAGTTTGTCGAAATTGACCTCGAGGTTAGCCACCAAGATATACAACATTTTTTAATGTGCTTAGAAGCTAGAAAAATTAAGTTACTTATTTTGCCAAACATGACTTTCAAATTAAAATGGGAAAAATAGTTTAAAGCACAACCACACATGCTCATAAAATGTCTTATATTTCAGGTGGCAACTGAAGTAGTCCTTAACGAATTTATGAGAAAAAGATCAAACACAAAAATAATTGTCTCAGGCCATTTGAATGGAGAAACTCCTACCACTGAAAATCTTGGCAACTTGATTGTAGACCTGCAATCTACTGGAGCAGATGTTATTAAACTTGTGGTTGATGTCTCTTATATTACAGATGTAGCACCAATATTCCACATGCTCAACCATTGCCAGGTACTTTAAGCATGCCCGACTCGACAAATTTAGTCTCCTTTTTCCCCTGTTGCCGAGTCGAGATAAATTTGTCATCCAATCTCTATATCTCAAGTTTTTAGATGATATAGTATGGTAACATATTTGGTTTTTCTTTTTTTTTTTTAAATCAAAATTCTGAGACGTTGAGAGCTTTCGTAAAAGGTTATTGAAAGTTCGATTCTATCTGAATTACTCATGTTAATTCACATTGTTCACAAATGATTGTTTTTGATTTCAATATAATTTAATCATGTATGTGAGAGGAGACACGTTTATTTACTTTTCGTGCAATTTTTCTTCATGCATGCATGCATGCAGGTGCCACTAGTTGCAAGAGCAGTGGGAGATAGAGGTCTCATAAGCCAACTATTGGGCCCAAAATATGGCGCCTTCTTAGTATTTGGATCTACAGGAGACAAATTCATACCTGGATTGCCAACTTTAGCCAGCATCAAACAAGTCTACAAGTTAGAATATATGAACTCAGACACAAAAATTTTTGGTTTAGTCTCAAATCCTGTAGGTCATAGCAAAGGTCCACTTCTGCATAATCCTGCCTTTAGACATACAGGATATAATGGAATTTATGTTCCTCTTTTAGTCGATAATGTTGAGAAATTCTTCAAAGTTTACTCATGCAACGACTTCAAAGGTTTCAGGTACTCTCCATTTTCAGATAATAATATATGATGATATTGTAAGCTGTACTTAGTTCAGAATATTGATGAGCAAAGTAGCAACATCATTCAAGTGTATGCAAAATAAAAAGGGGAATGCTCCACGTACAAGAGCATTCCCCTTACAGGGGCTCACAGGCCCCTCACTGTAGAGGGGGCCCCACTGTAAAAAAAAGGATTAAAAAATGGTGGGGCCCCCTCTAATATCGGGCGTATGCAAAGGAATCTGTTTTTAGAGATATCTCTTTGATCCCATTTTAGATATATATATCTAATGCGTGAATTTCTACATCTTATGGAATTTATAGTGTTGGAATACCACACAAGGAGGCAGTGTTAAGATTCTGTGATGAAGTTCATCCCCTTGCTCAGGTATGAAAGTTTTGTAATTCGATTTATTTACTTCGACCTAAAACAAAACCGAGCTATTTTTTCGGGAGAATCATTGTTAGAGACGCTTTCTTCTTAATTTTTCGAGTTCATTTTATCAGAGATTATTCCATTCTTCCCCATAATCTTTATTGTTCTAAAGGTACTCCAACGGTTTCATTCGTTTTTAGCTTAACTTGGTCGAGGAATGGGGAAATTAACTTAATCAATCTATACTGATCTTCACATATATTGCCTATTGAAATATACCAAACGTTTGGACCCAACTACACCTAGAGGGTGTATAATACGGAATTAAAATAATAACAAGCAATACGTGACAAATTAATGTCTCAAGATGATTATTAAATTTAAAGTCAAATTAAATCCTAATTAAACAATCACACGATATAGATCAAAAGCAATACAGACAAAAAGTAAATCAAAAACAGAAATTGATAACGAATTAAAATCTCTTAAAAGAACTCCACATGGATAAAAAAAACTGCTGGACAAACTTTGGCAAAACGATTCACTATAAAAAAATAACTTACAGCTAGTCTAGACACAACTAAACCTTAGTACACTTTGACCACCAAACATGTAAATCACAACATCCACTTTCTAGAACTCTGGACTTCTTTTCCCCTCCATATGGATCACAAAGAATGAACCTCATTCCGGAATAATTGGAACTCCAGCTGTCTATTCCCCACCTCAAAACTTTGAAGGCTTATGGAGAAGGTAAAGATTTTTTTGAGTTTGAACTATGGATCGTTTTTGCTTTGATCTTTTGGTTGAAGTAAGAAAATAATGAAATCTGTTTAATCTTTGCAAAATGTTCTCTTGACTGAAATTAATGCTCAACCAATAATAAAAAGATGTTTGGAAATTTCGAATAAAAAGCTTTGATCTTTTGGTTGAATCAAGAGATCTTTAAATGTGTAATTGATCTTCAATAATATGATCTCTAGTATGAAATAATGATTCAACAAAATTTAGGACGGATCTATGCTAGGGTCTATATATATAATAATAGATAGTGTTTGAGGTTGAATAGAACTCCAAAATAGCGAATAGAGTTTGGCTATATAATAGTACCGTCGCTCGAGCGCTAGGTTGACGCCTGTCAAGCTATAAACCCGTCGTTCAAGCGTCAGAGTCACGCCTAGCGAGCGACCTTGTTTCTGCTTTCAGTGCTCGAGCGCTTCCTGCGCATTTGGCGAGCAATTTTGCCACGATTTTTTCTCTTTGGTCCACTCCTTCAAGATCTATATTACCAATCCCCAGCTCTTTTAACTTTAATTACAACTCAATTAACAATGATTTTGAACATGGGATTAGTCAATTACAATTATGACCTAACACCTATGACCAGTTTGCGGTTTGCACCACTAGACTAAAAAATAAAGTGCTAGAGGAGTTAGGGTTGGGTTGTAGACAAGGGTGCGCTTTATCTAGTCACCGGCACAAGACACTGGCGGCATTAAAATGTCATATCAAGAAATTCATGAATCGAAATTCGGCTTCACAATTGGTATACCTTTCTAAATTCAGTGTTGTTCTTGATCAGTCCATAGGAGCGGTGAACACTATTGTTCGAAGGCCTACTGATGGGAAGTTGGTTGGTTATAACACAGATTGTGAGGCTTGCATAACTGCTGTTGAAGATGCATTTAGAGGTAAAACGAGTTCTTCTGAAGAATGATTATATAAGTAATAACACGCACATAATTAGTTGCTTTTGTGAGGAGGTCTACGGATAAACCGTTTGTTAGTAACATGATTTTAAGACCTTGAGAGCGTGTTTGGTATGCTGATTGGAAGACTGAAAAGGGCAACAAAGAAAAAAAATTCTCATATTGGCTATGACTGTTTTTTTTGTCAGGTCTAGTCAACGTACCAAACATGTCACGGGTAACTTTAAAAGGCTTATGAGCTCTTGAAATGTTGAAGTACTACTATATAGCAATAGTTTTTTTGCTTGATTTTGCATGATTGTATTTCTTCCACTCTTCCTATTGTGATAATGAGACTTTTAATGAATTTTTTCTATATTGTGGTAAAATAGAACGACAAGTTGCAAATGGAGGAGCATCAAATGTTTCACCACTTGCTGGGAAATTGTTTGTCTTGGTTGGAGCAGGTGGTGCTGGACGTGCAATAGCATTTGGTGCCAGGAGCAGAGGGGCAAGGCTCGTTATTTTCAACCGCAGTTTTGGTAAAATACTATCTCAGATCTCAACAAAAGGCTGCATTGTAGGTTTATTTTTAAAAAAAATTCTTAACTGTGACTTGTCCCCTTTTCCTTTTCCCAAAAGAGAGAGCAAAAGCTCTTGCCAAGGCAGTATCAGGTGAAGCTCTGCCGTACGAACTCCTAAAAGATTTCTGCCCTGAGAAAGGAATGATTCTTGCAAATGCTTCGGCTGTGGGTATGGAGCCTAATGTAGATCAAACTCCGGTTCCTAAGGTTCTTTCTCTTTCCCTCGGTGCATCACAAAGCATATGTTAAACCGCCATGTTTAAAATCTCAAACTGTTATAGAATGACATTTATTTATCTAAAATCCCAATTTATTATTATTATTTTTGTTCGATTTTGAGACCCAATAAATCTCGAACAATGATGTTAAACAGTTTGGATTATATTTCATAGACATCGGTCGATGAGTGAAATATTTATCAATACAATCAATTTATATGATCGACCCGAAAGTAACGTGGGCTACTAAAAGCAATATAATTTGTTAATGTTGTCTTGATCCAAATTCACTTATATGATGAATTTTTTGTGTCTTGGCCCATTATCTTGTATCTTGGTCCAATTGATGATATAACCTATACTATATATATCCACTTTGTACAATTGCCAACCTTGGGTGTTTTGTGCTTTTGAGAGAATAATCGCGGCTGCTTCTTGCCTTCCTACTTCGTGCCTTTTGCCTCTATTGTTTATCTCTTTGTCTTTGTGGCTTGCAAATCACCTCCATAACCTCGTCCTTTTGTGGGTGAGAAAGGAAGAAAGCAACCATAAGTGAGTACAAGTTGTGGGTTGGAGTTTCGATTGGTTTTTTGATGTAGATTGATAAGTTTAAATTGAGCCCGGAACCACGAATTGAAGATCAATTCTGCTACAACTTTTTTTGTTCAATTTTCTAACATGTGATCATAAAGGGGTGTCGACTATATTTTAACTCAAGACATTTCGCTACTTTGATACCATGTTGAACTACTCACATGAGTCTTCAACAACACTTGCACGCCTCATTTAGGTGGAAACGACATGAACCGGTTTGATACATTGGGAAGTAAGTATATACATTTCACCTTTCTTTAATTTTAGGTGGCCTTGAAATCTTATGAGCTGGTTTTTGACGCGGTATACACACCTCGAAAAACTCGACTATTGCAAGAGGCTGCAGATGTTGGGGCTATAGTAGTGAGTGGTGTTGAGATGTTCATCAGGCAGGCTCTTGGCCAATTTAAGTTATTCACTGGAGGATTAGGTACTATCTTGTCTTTCTCACTTTGATTATTTAATCCTTGAAAAACCAAAAGCCTCTTATTTTCTTTAAGAAAGGTGTTTTTAACAACTTATAAGTTGATTTCTAAAGCCAAGAAACGGAAAAGTTAATAAATCTAGGAAAATTTAGGTCGAAAGATAAAAAACGGAAAGAAAGAGAGATATACACAGAGATCATAATATAAACGAGGAACTTTTTACTTTTAACGATTCGACAATGAGTTTTGCTAACTCTTTCAAGTCTATTTGTGTTTTCAGCACCAGAGGACTTCATGCGCAAGATTGTATTGGAGCAATTTTGATATGTACAATCTGTACTGAGGAATGTATTGAAATGAAGAGGACTTGATTGTAGTATTTGAGAGGATTTATTAAATCATATAGTTTGGCTCTATACTCGTCATTTCAATAAATCAGACCATTGATATATTAAGTAAATACTTGAGTTTACGCCAAAACAAGGTCTTTTTGAGAATCTTCTCTTCCCCCTAGGCCTTGCGCGGCTTAATGGGAAGATGAAGAAGCCCCTCTTGATAAAGTATTGTTTACTTTATTAAAAGTAGATTTTACTTTATCAAAAAATTTATGTCCGTTTGTATAATAATTGTACCAGAGTACTGTATGATTTATGTCCATTTATGTAATAATTGTACCAGAGTCCTGTACACTTTTTAAAAGTTGTGTGTCCATTTGTGTCGGTAGAAGGAAGTTGATAACTTTGATTGACAATTATGTGTTGTCAAAATTCGGACTATTGTAACAAAAAAAAAAAAAAATAGTTTTTAACAATTTTTAAAATGGATGAATATGATGGTGTCAAGTGTGTAGTTATCAACAAAAGTTGTGTGTATATATATATATATATATATATATATATATATATATATATTCATAATGGAAGAAATAAAAAAATTAAAGGACCCTCATAATTTCCTCATAATTTTTTTGACGGTACATACCAAAAGTGAAAGTCCCGTCAATAATTTTTTGACGATAGTACCTATGCATATAAATCCGTCGAAAATATCGACGAATTTCTAAAACAACTATCAACAACAATTTTAACGATGATTTAGTTCGATGAAAGTTATCGATGAAATTAAAAAAATAAAATGAACTTTATAATATATTTACAAAATAGATATTCATTGTTGACCACATAATTTATTTATCCAAGACACTACATTTTTCTACAATTTATTTATCAATTTTGGTATTTTCCCCTTTTTTTCACAATTTTTTTTTATCATTAAAGTCATTTTTTAAATTTTTTATGAACTTTATGTTTTCAAATTAAATTTTTCATAGTATTTATCAACAGATTGTTTCCATTGTAACTTTTTTTATTTATTAATATTATACTTACGGAATCTTTTGTTGAAAAATCCGTTGGAAAAATAATTAAATTAGCAACGAAATTTTCCCAACAAAAAAAATCTCTTGATATTTAAATATCTTTGTTCAAATAAAAAAAAAAATGTTTATTATATCTGTATGTTTATTATCTGTTGGTAACTTAATTATTATATTTGTACTTTGTAGTTATTAGCCACCAAAATTTATTATCGCTAAATTTGCATTGCTGAAAAAGTTTCAAATAATGCGTATTTACCGGTCCAATGAGGAAAATGGACCCAAATTTTGAATTAACGATGAACTATGAGCCATGGGCAAACCCATGTGGATCAATTGGCTCCACAAAAGTTGGTTTGGGGTACGTTTGTCATTTCTCTTGTTATAACTGACCTCACAAAAATACAATTGATATTATTTTAACTAAAAATTAAAATGAAGGTATGCCAAAGTTTATAATGCTGCCTTCTCTATTTCCCTTTTCAACTTGTTTCTTCCTCTTTGTTCTTTTTATTTTTAAAGCTTTTTTTTTTGGCTTTCTCTTTGTTCTTTTTTGTTTATTTATTTTCTCTTTCTACGTTCTCTCGTTATAAGTCTATCTTAATAAAAAAAGACTTGTTCACTTAGTTTCACTTTTTTTCCTTTTTTCTCCCTTTTTTGGTTGTCACTATTTTGCAAAATGTTTGCTTTCTATCTCTTATTTCAATTTTATTTTATTTGACTAGAGTATTAAAATAAAATATTCTCCAAATCTTAGTTGTAGGTATTTTTATGCATGAAAAACAATTGAACATTATTAAAAAGAATAAATTATTGATTTGATGACTCAATTTTTAGGTAGCACGTATTGAGCTCGACTATAGAGTTCGAGTCCTATATTAGTACATTTATGTAATTCGATAAACTTAAAAAGTTTTAAAGAAATCAAGTAGTAAGGAAATGACAATTTCGTTACGTATATTGAAAATATGTACTAAATGAAATTTATAATGAAGATATTATATGACATATTGAAAGTATAAAAACCAATAAAGAACAATTGTAGGTATGCGATTTAATATACATTTTTGTCTTATTTAAAAAAAAAAAAAATTAGTTAAATTTTGATCCCACTATTCTGAGTCCGTCTTTGCTATAAGCCATTTATTTTCTCGAATTGGGATGATGTACTACGATAATAAAGTTTCGTGACGTGGTCAAGTAGGAGTAGTAACTTTTTTTTTTTTTTTTCTTCTTATTTAGAGATAAAATTTATAATTTGTACTTATCTTTCAATTTTCAAGTCGGAACAAGTTACCTTCTTTTTTTTTTTTTTTTTACTTTTTTTTACGTTTGATTCAGTGTTTGAAGTTACGGATATTCGTTTTAAGCGATTCAAAATTTGTTGGAAATATTGAAGTGCGGTCATAATAAATATATGATCGATAAATTTTAAATATCAAAATAATTTTATATTAATTGTGAAACGTAAAGTCGTGATTGTTTACATTAATTTTTTTTTACGTGATTAGTTTTTTTCAATTTCTTTGGGTTTATTAGTTATTTATTTTGAGTTTTTTATTCTCTGATCTTTTGTTTAAAAATTGATTAGGGGTTTATGAAATAATTAAATGACTTTATGACTCGGTTAACCTTTTTTTATTAGTTTTGTTTATTGTTTACCAACGAAATGGCTTGACGACTTGGCTCGGCTAAGCCCCTTTTTTTATTTTTTTACGTTTGATTCAATATTTTAAGTTACAGATATTTGTTTTAAGTAATTTAAAATTTGTTGAAAATGTTTAAGAGCGGCAATGATAAATATATGATCAATAAAACATGATTCTTTATATAATCACCCCACCAAATCCTTGAACAAACCACCCTACATAAACCGAGAACCTCAATACAAAAAATTAGCAATTCATGACAATATATATTTGTTTTCTCTTCATTCTAAATAGCACAAATGGAAAAAATTGCGGTCATTTTTTAAATACAATAAAACGGCTTAGAATGAGTATTTTATATTTAAACTCTTGATTTTCTCTCCATGCTTTGGCTTAGATCAAGTTCTTTTTAATTCAAATTCAGAATGTTATTCTTTTTTTGGCTCTTTCTATCTGTTTTTAAGTTTTTGTGTCAAATCATCATATCTCAAAAATGATTGAATAAATTTGATAATCATATATTCCAATTTATTTTTCTACTCTTGGAAGATCCCTAAAAGGTAAGCAAAAAATTAAAAAGAACAGAAAAAAAGGTTGTCTTTGGAAGAAAGCGAAAATGAAAATTTGGGGCATTCCGAGAATTGAACTCGGGACCTCTCGCACCCTAAGCGAGAATCATACCACTAGACCAAATGCCCTTTTACTCTGTGTAAACATTTAAATATTAATAATTCTATATGAATAAATTATGTTGGCTTTTACCAAAGGTAAACCCTTCTCATTCTTCAAATCCCTCTCCATCACCACATCTAGTACAAATCCTCACTTCCCAATTGAATTTCAAACTAATTAGAACCTAAGGCCGGATTTTGCTGCGTGTTTCAGTGTTTTGCGTGTTTCTGACATTCAATCAGCAGAATCGGATATTCGCTTCATTCAGAATTGCTGGAGCCTGGATGTTTCAGGTAATTTCCACCCTTTTGAGGAATTTGAGTTTATTGAATCTTAGTGGAACTGTGGAAACTAGTTTTCTGCAAATGTTTGCTGGGTTATGCAATCAAATTGTAGTATCACGTTTGGTGCTTGTTTGGGATGATCTCCAACTGTTTGATAAAATGTTCATAAGAATATGCTTCCTTTAAACTGCAAATGTTTGTCCCTTTTTCGTGTTTTATACTCCACGTGGATTCCATAATATTCGCTATGTAGTACTATAAATTGAGTAAAACTAAAATATTTAATGGAATTGACATCCAAAAGCCCAAAAATGTTGGGGAATTCGAGTGAGGATGCAAGTGCTACCCACAAATTGTGGTGAATTCACGCTGCTGGATTTTGCAATGTTCAGCCACCTTGTTATTTGGATTTGACCAGTCTCACGCATTTTGGTAACAAGATGCTTACTTCAATTTTTTTCTGGATGTCCCATTTTTGGAAAAATTAGATTATGTTTTCCTGCATATCAATCAATCAAAAATGTAATACCCAATACTATCTTGTCGTCAATTTGTTTTCATCTCATCTTTATGATGTTATTTGGTAGTTGATGGTGAAATGAACCAATGAAGAAAGCCAACTTCAGAAATATTGTGTAAATCTTACTAAATATTTTCACTTATATTACAAATTAATGACCAAAAGATCCTTTCTTTCAGAAGTGCACCAGGCCAGTTCTTATGCAAAGACTTAGAAATTTTAGGGCCTGCACTACACTTTTGAAACCTGAACGTGTTGCTGTCAGATCACGTTCTTTACATTTTGTTCTGAATTCTATGTTTCAAACACGTATATTTCAACTTCGATACTTCTGCCTTGGGCACAAAGGCATTATCATTCATAAGCTCCTCATCCCTGTGAAGAAGTTCAAATATGAATGACTACATATTGACATCAGCTCGTCTTTCATTTCTCATGTTGGTGAACATATCAGATTAATAGATAATAGTCACAAGGCCTCCTCCTTCAACAACTTATCGTGCTTAGCGGACGTCAATTTCTTTGGCCTGTTAATCAAGTAATCCTCTTCTGCAGGCTTCGTATTTTGTCCTCGATGGAAGTATCTAAAATATGTTGGCCTTAAAACCCTTCTCTCAGGTTCAACCTCTACAGAACCCAACCCTAAAAAATCTCCCATATCACCACTCTCCACCTTCACTTTCCTCCCAATATAGAAAGTTCCATTTGAAGTCCCAATCACCCACGTTGAACAATCCAGTGAGAATCCAACCGACGGAAGAGGATTTGGAAGCCTCATTGAATGAGTAATCTTGAACTTTGCTTAATCAAAAACCTTCATTTAACCATCTAAAAAAAAACTCAAAATTCTATACTGCTAGCCTCTTCTCCACTTTCTTTCCCTATTTTTCCCACACAAAGCGAAGTCACGGTCTTATTGTGACTCTCCATTGAATGCAACAAATTTCCACCTACAGTCACATCCATGCTACATGTACATCATACTTGACATAAAGATTTACATAATACCATACAGTTTAAAATACAATCATCTCTTCCATCCAATTGCGTCCTGCCACATATCTTTCTTGCACTACTTTTGGACGTTTTCTTCAAGCAAAGTAGATTAATCCTTATAAATAGTCCCCGAATTTGAGGCCTGAATATCCTAAATCCTTACCTTGTGGTCGTACAATCCTGATGCAAACATATCATTATTCACAGGAGAGGCATCACCGCACCGGACATAATCTTTATGGCCCAAAAGTTAAAAAAGACAAGTCTCAATAGTTACATCACAATATTTCACAACATATTCATTGCCACTAGAGAATAACTAGAACTTATCTTCAGCACGAGGGTAGCGCACAAGATGCGCTCGCAGCATGACCCTTCAGACGACGGAGATGGGTCTGGGACTTGGCGTTGAACACGTGAACTATCCCAGTTAAATCTCCAGCAGTGAGAAGCTTCTGATCGCTGCGGAAGGGGGCGGATGTAGAGGAATCAGCAAAAGCTGAAGCAATGGTGGACTTGGGCTCAAGGGTTTTGCCGGAAAAGAGAGTAACGTTAGCTGAATGGGTGGCGGCGAAATCATAAGGATCAATAGGGGAAAACGCAATTGAAGTGATAAGATAAATGAAGGATTTTGATGGGGTAGTTTCAACGTCTTTAGGAATTTTGAAGGATTTCCAGTACTTGAATTCTGGTGTAGGTGTGGCTTTATTTGAAGTGGGTTGGAGCTTTGGCTTTACAGGGAATGTTTTGGCTATGGAGATTCTCGATTCATCTTCCGCCATTGATGGAGTTTGAAGGAGCAGATAACTTTTTAGGGTTTAAGGTTTTGGGAAGAAAAGATGTAATGGAGTTAATTAAATGAGTGGCCACTGAATTTTATACTTGGTTATTACTTTCTTATTGAAAAACAAAAAGTTTTCGAATGCTCACTAAACTATTCATTTATTTACCCATTCATCACTATAGTCATTTCCGTTTATACAATTAACAAAAAATTTCATGTCGCAGATGGAAAAATGACGTGGCACACAGAATCAATTAATCACTCCATGTCACTGTAAATTGCTTTTAGTAAACACAACTTCTCCAATTGAGCTAAATAAAAAATTCCCTAATGAAATCCATAGATTGAACTCCTTCATCCCCAAATCCTAGGGTTTATACTCAAACTAATTACTTTAATTGGCATCCCAGGTGCAATATCAGATTCAAAATCCACATCCAAGTTCTCCATCTATTTGATGAAGACACGGCCAATAACAATTTTGAGATTTATTGGGAAAAATTGCACAGGAGTGTCAAGGTTTTCATCATCCCTTTGAACAACGTTGAGTGGGTAGGTTTTGTTTTTGCTGTTAATCACGTTGAGTCCACTATGATGGCTGTGAAGTTGGTTCAATTTTGCTTTTGGTCCAGTTTGCTGGTATTAAATGATGATTGAGACACTGAAGTTGGTTTTATGTATTCATTTCAATTTTGCTTTTTGGTTGCTTTTGGGAAGAAAGAGGCAAAGAAAAATGGCGCTCGACAGGGGACAAGAAGAAGATAACCTTTAGCAGATTTATCTCTGCAGTACCTGGGACAAGAAGATAACATTTAATAGATTGGAGCTAACTACCAGCCTCTTCAATAACAGATTGATTGTTGTCATAAAAATGGGAACAACCATGACATTACTGATTTTAACCATTGCATTAATTCATTAGCTGCGGAATATGCATTTAAAAAATGAAAACTGAAAGGCCATGTATGGGATGAAAATGATCAAACAAAGCAACATTAGGAAGATTTTTGAATTTGTGTCTACACCAAGTACACAAAACCCTTTAGACCAGTAGCTCTTTCATGTGCACAAGGGACTGGAAATCATATTTGTCCACCATGTTTGTGAACTTAAATGTAAAACTATGTCATTTATACAGATAGCTTAGTTTTACATCAAAATTCAGCATTAACAACAAACATTAATAATGGATTTTAACCTTTCTGTCACGCTATATTCATCAGCAACAATCAGCCAAGCATCATCAATTCATGAAGTCATTTGATTTTCATATCACATCAACAACCATCCGAAGAATCAGCATGACTTGTGTCTTCTACCAGCAACGTGTCATGTTCCTGCTTACAAGGGTGTATATGTGTCCTGTTCCTGCTTGTTTACAAGGGTGTATATCTGTCATGTTCCTGTTTGCTTCTTAGTGTTTGCTTCTGCACTGCAAAAGACACTAAACCATGGAAGAAATGCATTGTTTCTTGAAGTGCATCATTGGCTAATCCCCTTGTAACAAATTTTGAATTATCTTACTGGAGATACATCAAATATCTGAAACATGAGCCTTAAGTGAACAATTGGGGGGGTGGGGGGTGTGTTACAATTCAATACCTTGTTGTACATAGCCCTGAAGAAAAGCAAAATCTATTACTGAATGCTCAAGCATTTACATATTTCTAATTAATACTCTTGTAATTTTAACAACACTACTTATGATTTTCATAGCCAATTCAAAAATTAGGAAAAATAACCGGCAATATGTTCACAACGATCATAAACTAGACTGTCAATTCAAACAATAAAACTCCAGAAATCAAACCTTTACAAAACAGTACACCAACAAATTGCCAATTCATAAATTGGAATTTCTATTTAGCCATTCAATTACAAATTGCAATTTATAAACTAGAACAAAATTTACATCCCTACACTAACAGTACATCAACATCTAACATCTCCACACCTATATCCCTACATCTTTACACTAACAATATACCAAAAAAAAAAAAAAAACTACAATTCAAAAATCGGCATCAAGAACAACACATACATCCCTACAACTTCCAGACACCACTAACAACCTACCAGCTAAAACAACCATAATTGTTCTTCAAATGTCAATTTCAAATGACACACTTCTTGGAAATACTATGATGAGAATGCAACTTTCAATTTCCCAATTGCAGAAATTGATTTGGAGAAAAAACTTAGGGTTTGCGCTGATTTGAGACGAAATATGAATTACAGAAGTTTCTATTAATTAGGAACGTAGATGTTGAACTTCTTGGATGTGGATACGAACCTGAAATTGCCAATTGAAATTATTAGTTTGTGGAGAAACCTTAGGATTTAGGACGATTTGGGGATGGATTTGATTTCATCTGTGGTTTTGACGAGAGAATTTTTTATTCTGATTGAAGATGTCGTGGTTTCAAATTGGAGAAGTGTGTTTTACCAAAAGCAATTTACAGTCATGTGGATGTGGAGTGATTAACTGATTTCGTGTGTCATGTCATGGTTCCATCACGCAGAATTTTTTGCCTATTGTATAAACGGAAATGACTATGTTGATGAATGGGTAAATAAATGAATAGTTTAGTAACTTTTTATTTTTCGGTGAACAAATAATAATCAAGTATAAAATTCAGTGGTAACTCATTTAATTAACTCAGAAGTAATGTAGTATTAGATAAAGCGGCGTCATTTATGTGCACAGACATTTTTCTCTTTTTATTTATTTCTTAGTTTTATTTATATGGGACCATACCTCGGCAATTTTAAAATTGAAATTAAAAAGTGGCATTTACTCCTGTTGAAAGCTTTCTCAAGGCCAATTTTCTAGATTCTGCACCTGATTTTTCATTCTGTAGAGGTTTTGGGTAATTCGAATTATTATTTTTCTTTAATTTGTCCATGTTTGATGAGTGCACACAATAGTATTATGGTAGGAAAATAAACTTTTTTTTTGTTAATTGTAGAGTCCAATCTCATGAGTACTACGTAGCAAACACCTCATCGATCCAATCTCCTGAGTATTACATAGTAAGAACCTCATTGGTTTTGGTTTTGGTTTATATGTTGAAATATGTTGTGACGGGGTTGAACACCAGCTGTTTGTTCAAATATCTAAACGAATAATTAGTCTTTTAAACAATTGCTCTATACCATCTTCAGTTCAGCAGGGAACTGTGTTTGTGTGTGCATGAGCGAGCAAGTTAATGTATTAGAGGAAGAGAGGTCAGTAATATTTCTACTTGTCATTGCAGAAGGATCGGTATATAAGATGGAGCCTGAAAAAACTTTACAGGCTTTGAAAGACATTGTGCCTGCAGCCTTGAACAATATAAACGCCAAATTCATACTATTGGATAAAGACAGGGTAACATTAGAAGGGCAGCACAAGACATGTTTGGCACTGGTGGCAGACGAGACTGCAGCAGTGCACTTCCAGCTGTGGGGTGATGAGTGTGATGCATTTGAACCAGGTGATATTATTCTTTTGGCCAATGGCATATTTTCATACAACCGGAACAATCTTGTTTTGAGGGCAGGCAAACGAGGGAAGGTGGAGAAGGTGGGTGAATTCACTATGACTTTTGTGGAGAACCCTAATATGAGTGAGATACGTTGGGTGCCTGATTCGATTAATTCTAAGAAGTATGTGAAGGAAGCTGTGATTTCTCCCCACTCACATATATTCCCACCAATGCATTGAATATTTATTCTGTAAATTTAGTTGTAGTGTTTTCTGATGTCACTGTTGGTAGAAAGGTAGAAAGAAGGTTAAGTTCATCCTTCACTTCCCCATCTCTCTCGTGATTCCAAAACAAACCATTAGCAATTTTAATCAAAGATTTGCTCACTCAAATGCAGCTAGTTTGTATTGGTCTTCTTCTTTTATGTGTTTGGTTTGAAGTATATTTCTTTTGTTCAGGCTTTGAAGTATATATTGCAGTCTTTATATATAAGCTTCCATCTTAGATAATGGTTTGTGAAGATATTCCCTTAGATGATGCTAGTTTTTTGATTTTATACTGACTTCATTTAGTTGACTGTAAAGTTAATTACTGTTCTAGTCTGCTGAAAACTTAGATGTATGGTGAAGTGTGTTCTTCGAGCTCCTTCGTAGTGGTCGTTGCTTGTATTGTGATTTTTTTGTGGGTTTTTGCCTACAATTCAGTCGACTTGACTATAGATGCAAGACTTTAATCTCGTAATTTATTGTTCACCATGGAAATGTATTATCTAGTTGCCTGCTGCATATAAGCCCATAGAAAGACGCCATCAAAAAATATAAATTTGTTGGGGGCAATGCTTTCACGGTTAAGTAATATTACTTTCTATCTTTTCGTATGATTTTGCTTTAGGTCCTGCTCTTTCTCAAGTAATTAAGACGCTCTTCAATATAAGCACTTATCAGAGTCGCAGCTATCCCTTTATCATAAGCACACGTCTCCACGACAAAGGCTTTGAAAAGCAAATTGGGCCATGATGGGGATAGATATTCATAGTCATTCTTGTGGAACTGTCATCCCGTTGGTTATTTTATCTATTTAGACGTCGAGGCAAGGCAGCTCTAAGAAGTATAGGCTTGCTATCGCCCTACATCTACCTTTGAATTGATTATGTAAATTGATGGCTAACCAGAAAATTCTCCGGTTCTAAATATGTTTCGAATGCTTGCAAGAACTCAGGTGAAGGCTGAAGCAGAAAACTATGTTACTTTGTTGACGCAGCTTATGATAGTATTCCAATTTGTAAGTAATATCCATTAGCACAATTTCTCTAAAGGCTCTATGTGGGGGATGATTATATTACAAGCCTAGTTTTGCTAGTCTATACAAAATTGCCATGTTTTCAAAGACCTATTCCAAGCTGAAGTTCTTTCAATAAAAATTGGGCCGACTTAAAAAAGGTCAAACCTAACAACCTCAACTAATCGAACTCAAGCAATCACAGCTACTTTCTCTTCACCTGCGTTCCCATGGACTTATTAAACCACTAACAATGGCAAGAAAAAGAGCTTTTTTGGAGAAGAAAGAAAAGGTAATCAAGAAATTAGCCTAGCCTAACCTAGCAAAAAGATAGCGTTGAATTGGGTTCTTCATGCTTTCATGTTAGTGAGGCATATTTTTATTGTAAAGTTATCGGTGTTCGGTCTGATTTTCCTGAACTCTGACGCCAAAGCCCTTTTTGCAATCTCATAGAATTTATAATGAATTTAGTACAATTTGGAATATTCTATGAATATGTCTGTCCATGTTGGGGATGAACAGCAATGGTGTTCCACTATTTACAGTGCAAGCTATGACCTTTTGTATAATGAAATGATTCCCCAATCTCATTGGTGACCCTTTAATTTGCAGCTTCAAGCCGCAGCGTCCACTTTGTTTACCAAATATCATTTAGATTCATTTGTCATTTTTCATGATTAATTGATTAAGAAATCAGTTATAAAAAAGCCGCTTTACATAAAGATATGAAAAGAAAGCATATACTGTTGACCATGACTAGGTACATTTGTTCTACACTTTGCCTGTTACCGATAGGCAGCGTTGAAGTATGTAGACAGTTTAACCTACCTCCTCATCTTGATTTTTTGATTGAAGACCTCGCAAATTATAAATAAGTAAATTATTTGTGTTTTAGGAGTCGATTACCATTTGTTAAGGATTCTAATATCTTGATGTTGAACTTTCTAAACCCCATATTGACGTAAATAATTTAGTAGAGGATTAAAAATAAAATAGAGTGTTAAATTGTAGAGTCTAATTACAGTCGTTGCCCAAAATCAGTACACAAATCTGGTGTATTATTACAGTGAGTTATCATTAATATTTTGTATTAT
Source organism: Fraxinus anomala (assembly GCA_903798345.1). NCBI lineage: Eukaryota > Viridiplantae > Streptophyta > Magnoliopsida > Lamiales > Oleaceae > Fraxinus > Fraxinus anomala. Next base: position 17,595 of record CAIGRN010152223.1, read on the forward strand.
CATCAAAAAGAAGAGAAAAAAATAGGGTGTTCGCTTTTTCTCTTATAAAGTTCTTTTCATTATAGTGAATTACTGAAGCAGTGGACGAGAACTAAACCTCGATAAATCTTGCGCGAACTTGTGTCCTTATTTCCTTACTATAGAAATAAGGTTTCTAACTTTCATTCAGTGTGTAATACAACGTTCTTTCATTAACCTTTATATTTTGATTCTTTTGAGTTGTTTTGCAAAGTTGGTTAAACTGATTCTTATTGTACTTGCTAATTCAGTTTGAAATTAATTACAAGGTTATGGCAGTCTGCTAATATGTCTTAATAATTATGATAATACAAGACAGAGGAAGTAGCATCAAGATCACTGAAGTTTTTGTGGAAATCTTACAATGTTTGCTAATATAATGATCCCTCGAAGGAAGATAGCGTAGCCAGGTATTTAGGCACGTTTTCTCCTTGCCATGACGACTATGTTTAGTGGCTCGATTTTAGTGGAGGTTCCAGTGGATGTTTCCTCGGCTTCTTTTGGAACTCGAGAAGGTTCCTTCTGTCGAGTGCACGCAAGAATATTGACTAACGCGAAGGAAATGAGAGCAAATATTACTGCTATTCCACCAAACAGGTATGGAATTGGTGATTTCCATGTTGAAGTGTTCGGTATTGGATAAATTAGTGTATTAATTATATTCAGTTAACAAAAATATGTTCATGCAAATACTAGAATAATAACTTATCGAATTATAGTACATGCATAATAATGAGCTAATAATTTCTTACTCAAACGTAGAAAATGCAGAAATCGAAGGAGATAAAATAAAATGAGATATGCGAATGCAAATCTTCTTAAAACGGATTTCGCCCATGCACTGGTGCTAGCAGGATCAAATAGACGTCCGTCTTTCAAGATACAACGTTTCTTCCAAAATTAATATTACACACTATTAATTTTGTTGAGTGAATCAACTCTTGATTGTATTATTCTATAATGAAAGATATTGAATAACAAATATCGAACATGAAATTCAAAATAATATGAAAACTATTTTGATAGAATTTAGAGAAAAAAAAAAAAAAGAATTAGAAATCAAGAATTGATTTCAAGTAGGAAAAATAGAACTAAATGTCTCTATTTATATATTTGTATGTCTCTCTTCAAAGGGTCACATCTTATGGTCAAATTAATTCCAACCATTAGATGATACCATTTCAAAATTGATGATCTAGATCACTCCTTATCAAAAAGTCACACCCATTCGAAATAACTCTTTGATATGTACCATTTCCATTTGAAGAGTCGTGCTCAATCAACACACCTATTGAAAATTTATCCCAATTCACTATAAATAATACAAATTATTCCAACATTTGCAAACCTCATTTTTCTTGTATGCTTGATTTGCTGAGGATTCCATTTGGTTCATTGAAAATGAACTTACAAAGGGACATTGAAATTTACTGTCCTTTGTAGGAGGAATGATTCTTTATTCTTTGAAGATTCTAGGTAATTCAACTACCCATTGGTCAAAATCATGCATATTAAAATCAATGGTTCGAGTTTCCTCACTATTTAATCGAATAACATTTTTTAAACTTGTTATATATCTTAATATTGTCCTGTATTATTCGGCCCACTTTACAAAAAATATATTATCGTGCCCTACCAACTTCTTGCAACTGTAAACAAAATTAAAAGTAGGAAAGATCTGCTCAAGATGATGCCATGATGTTGCCATGATGTTGCTTTATCACTTGTGAACTATTCACCATAAATGAAAGAGCAGAGTTGAGCAAATAAAGAAGAGAAGTGCATAAAGTAAAATATTCCGGGCGCTTATATTGTACGAGGGACAACTTGCCTCAACCCGACCTGACCTAACTTGACCAGTTCCATTTAGAGGCGGTACCAGATGACCCGTAAAAAGAACAAGTTCCGGTAAACATTCAATCTTATACGATACAATGTAACAAATATATCTTAGGTGTTATGAAATTTTTATTTTCCCTCGCGATTCATCAACTGATGTTTTGTTTACATTATTAGACGTACAACTTTGTACAATCTTTATTGTGAATTTTATTATTTAGATAGAAATTTTTTAGTACAACTGAGAATATCCAAAGGATGTCTTAAAAAGAATGGTGAACAGCAATGGCGTTCCACTATTTACAGGCCTCTCTCACAAATGTGTCCTCATTCATCCCTTTTTCATCATCCACTATTAAAATAATTTCTTGTAATTATTGCGTGTCACCGCGTAAAGACGAATTTTCTTTTTTCGAGCGATGAGTCCCACCAAACAACTCGAGTATTGAGAAAAAGAAAAGAAAAGAAAAGAAAAGCATATGTTTGATGGGAGGTTGAGGAATTCTTTTAAATAATTCGATAACATTTGAGCTAAGAGGTTTTATTTTTATTTTTATTTACAGGTCGGGTTGAGCATATGATAATTGTGAAGCAATGTTATTATTGTGGAAGGGAATATTCCCTAATTGTGCTTTGGAGATACTTAGGAAGTTACTTGCAAAGTGCATTCTATTTTATTCAAACCTTATGCAAATACATCAAAATTTTCCTTGTCTCTTTGAGATCAGAAAGGGCACAAAATTTATGACACACAAACAAAAGCAATGAGTCCTGACTGCATGAATATGGCCACAAGAGGGTTTTTTTTTCTTGAATACGAGTGAATGTTAATTAATTTAGAATTAATAGGGAATGAATATATATATATATTATTGAATAATTAAATTATAGTAGGGTTAGAATCGTCCAAAAAAATAATTCTCACTTAATGTGATATTTAATATATTATAGATAATAATTACATTTAATAAATTATTTTGTATTTAATAAGCTATAGATCTCGATACTCTATTTCTCACATTATTATTGAATGGTCATTAACATCTAAAAAAATATGCTAAATAAAAAATAAGTGGAAAACAATAAATGTTTATGGAAAAAAAATGTAAAATAAAGAATATTGTTGAAGTGTTTAAAAAATTTTGATCTCTAAATTTAAAGATGTCTTCTATTATATGTGAGATAATCTTTAAATAAAAGGTCTCTTGAAAATGTACCAACCTGTCGTCTCGTTATGTATAGATCATATTCAACATGCTACCTTAATTATTTAGAACAACGTTACATTTTGTGTTTTCTTTTTTATTTGTAAAACACACTCCTAAAAGGGGCGAAGTAAACCCAAAATGATCGTAGTTATAACTTAGTACAGTAGATTGGGGCAGACATCGTTCTTAGAGACCATTCGTTGCGAGTGAGATCAAAGAGTTACTTCCGGAATGAGAATCGGAGTCATTTAGCTAGAAAAAATAACAAAATTGAATAGTGAGAGGGAAAATCAGAATTAAAACTTCTGAAAGAAAGAAGAAGATTTATTTCACATCTGACCAAAATTTCTTGATGAAACACATCTAATTTGCCTCAATTAACAAAAACAAACACATGGAAAATACACATGAAATCAGCTTTATATATGGTCTTGTTAGCAAATAAGTAAAAATACTAATAACTAATACTTTTCCTGGCAGGTTTTGAATTCTTGATATCAGACTCGTTGAACAGAGCTTGGCAAAGAAGTAGGGATGGGAATTGCGAGGTGTGTGGGATTTTCTTCTCCGGCCAATATTGCTACAAACTTCGGCCCGATATCAGTCTTGACGCTTTCCGGCTTCTGCTTCGGCTTTTCTTCATCATCGTTCGATGCCGGTTTTCGAAACGAACAGGCCATCATGATTAATGCTACAGAGATAAGTAACACTAATATGGCTAATCCACCAAAAAGGTAAGGCAATGGAGAATTCCAATTCCAAAATGGCCTTGAAATTGTAGTGTTTGCAATTGTAGGCGTCATCTCTCTCTCTCGGAAGGATGATCTGAGGAATTTGCAGAAGAGAATGAATGGTGGGGTGTAGTATTTATAAAGGGGCAAATTTTACTGTACAACACTTGTCAGTGGCAAAGAAAGAATGTACGTAGTGCTTAACGAATACAAAACCATTACATTATCGTGCAGTGTCTTGATGATGCAGTCATACCATGAAAAGCAGTGTTATGTACAAGAAAAGTGTAAATTTACCTAAATTGATGTAGGATTCAAAAGCTTTTTAGAGTATATTTGACAAAAAGAAAGTTACTTTTTTAACAAACATGATGATGCTCTTCTTCTCTTTCCATATTAACTAAATTAGTCTACACTATAAATTCGCATTATAAAGACACAGTGTGTGTAGATCTTATGCACCATACACTGAGAAAGGGACTGCATAAACATATTTTCAAATATCGTCTAACGCGGAACAAAAGAAAACTGTCATATATGACCACTAGTGTTACCCACTAAAAGATGGGCAAAATAAGTTTGCACGTTATTTAAATTTTCCATGCTTAAATAGGGTCCCCTTAGTCCAACAATTTGTAGTGCATTACTGCATATAGTCCCTTCTTGTTCCCCAGATTTACATTTGATGAGCCGCCACAACATCCGTACCCTCCAACCTAACCATATTTTCTATTTTTTTTTTTCTCATATAAAACACATAAATACGAACCACCTAAGCAATTTTATTTCGAAATGTAAATTCACATATCATTTCTACAAAGGTCGCATTTTTTAAATGGCCACGTCAAACACCATATTTAACACATAGGCCTAACTTACTAATTATTCACTACAATTACCTTTTTAACATTAAAAGACAAACATACCCTTCATTTCAAAATTAAAACGCGGGATTTCTCCCCTCAGACCCCCAACTCGGACTCCACACCCCTAGACCTCGAATCCCGTGACCCAAACCTCTCGGACCATGAACCACCTGGACCCAGACCATCCCAAACCTCATTAACATATAACAAATTTGTTATGATTTCTTCAAGCTAATAAAAGAGTTTTATGTTTAAATCTTTGAATATTTAAGCTAAAAACACATTACCTATCAATATTATAAGCAAAAAAATCGAATTTAACCAAACAATATGAAGAAATCTTGAATATGGAGATGGAAATGGATGAAAAAACCTTGAAGAATGGCGATGACTATGGAGATGGAGAAGATAAATAAACATTGAAGAACAAGAAATTGTAAGATTTTCAAATTCTCAATGTTCAAAATGGATGTAATGGGTATTGTTATTTCTTAAATTTTTTTACTTTTTTTTTTTACTTAAATTTGGTCGAAGGTCATTGTGGAAAAGTGATCAACCGGCCATGTACTACAATTTCCTCTTTCTAGAAATAAGTGGTCAATTGCACCATAAAATGATAGTCTAATGGACTATTACATATTGTAAAGTGTAAGGCATGTGTGACAATCAAGAAAAATCACATTTAGGGGTTGACAAAGCTTTTGATAAATAATAATAATAATAATAATATAAAACACATAAATACGAATCACCTAAGCAATTTTATTTCGAAATGTAAATTCACGTATCATTTCTAGACACAAGTGGTCTTGGTCTGTTGCACCATAAAATGACAGTCTAATGGGCATGTATAAAAGTAACCCACTAATTAACATGCACAAAATTGTTTATAGTTATAGAACAGTGTTAGGGGATAAATTTCAAGTAGCTATCAAAAAAGTTGACCCCTCCTTTACAACTTGGGTAATATTTTATGATGTTAAAGGGGACTTCAGTCAATTACCATCAACTTCCATGAGACCCATAAGGGGAAAAAAGAAAGAAAAAAAGAGTGGAAAAATTGAATTATATTATAGAAGTTGACGTGGAATTGCAGCTGCTTTTGGACTAATTCGACACCATTTATATGTATTTTTACTTGCCCATTTGTCTGTTTTACACCAATTTTTCAATATACTCAATCATTATTTCTCCAAGTTTTCGCAACGATTAACATGTTCGAGACGCCACGGCCAAATACCTAACCCATTACCAAATGTCAATAAATTTTTTTTGGCCGTCTTTTTCAAGCATCGTGAGTAGCAATACAAAACAAGATTATAATTTATAAGATGGGGCGGACGCGGAATTTTAAAGTTAGGAGGACACAATCGAACTTGCAAAGAAGTTGGAAGAAATTTTACAATTGAAAATTTACGTCCAAAAAAATTATATCCAATGTAAAATGAAATTATATACAAAATATATGTTCTTAATTTTACTCGTGCAATTATATTTTGCTAGACGGTCTTTCTCACTCGCCCTTTACCCCTTTAGGTCGATCGTATATCTTAAGTTTGTTGTTCTAATCATGTCAAACTACAATATCCGGCCTAAAATTGTGCCATCTCGATTTTAAAGGAATTTGATTGGTTGGTTTCGACGGATCATCATGATACCTAGACCTTATGTACATGCCTTAGGTCATCATGAACTCCTCATTGGTGGGTTCGGACAGTGTTGCCGTTCGAGGGGAGCAATTGGGTTGACGTTAAGAGATGACATGTCCAGTTACTCGACAAAAAAGGCTCATTTAACCAAGTTAAGGTGGATTCTCAACTGATTTGATATGAATTTCAGATCGTCAACAACGCACCATGAGCTGTAAATGGATCATGATGACAGATTTTGACAGCCAAATAACCTTTATCCCTCTTTCCCTAACGTAATTGGCTAAGTAAAGATGAGATTAGGAAGACTTATGAGCTTAATTAATACGTGATTAGGTGTCCTTTAGGGAATTTGTGGGCAAGTAAAAGTTGCCCACTAATTACCATATTCTACCCCAATATAGTTGATGATAGAACCTGGTCATTCTCACGTGAGAATAGTGGGAAAAGGGGACAAAAATGAGAAATAAATTTCAATAGCCTTCAAAAAAAATTGACCCTATTGTCAATTTCTGTAATATTGTATTTTCTAATTATATTTGAAGGAGACTAAGGTCAATTACTATCAACTTCCATGAAAATTCCCTCTAAGAGATAAAAGTTGAAAATTGATAATTTGTCTTCCACTAGAGAAATTGACGTGGGACTACAGCTTCTTTTTTTAAAAACTAATTTCACACCATTAGAAAAGTAACATATATGCCTTTTTACTTCCCCAGTTGTAACCTTTGAAAAAACACAATCATTTTCTCTGATTCAGTGTGACAATATATCTAGACATGTTCGATACGCCACAGCTATATAGCTAATCACATTATGAGAGATCAAAATTTTCTTGCCCCATTTTTTTCAAATACAGTTGGCTCTTTCAAGGGTCAAGACAGTGACGAATAGAAAGTAACGTAAAAAAGTAACAAATTTTGTAGAACTAACATAAATTTTGAACTCAAAAACACTTGCATGTTCTTATATCACGATGAGCAGTTTTATTTAAAAATTAAAGATGAGATTCATTATTTATTTATTTATTTAAACTCAACCTTCAACCACACTCAACAAAGAATTTAATAACAAATTATTCACAATAACTTAGACGACTATGTATGATGACATCAATATGAATATGTTGTGATAAAATGAAGACTGGAGTTGGAAATTGTGGTCGCATAGATGTCCGCACGACTAAATTGTGCCTCAAGAAAGCACTATTCTTTTCTACTATTAATGGTGATTCCCATTTATGACATGAATAATGTTATATATACAAAATCATCTCTTGTGACAAGTGATCTAAAATAAAATGATAATCTCAATTAATTGTATGCATAATGTTACATCAGTTAGGGATCATCCTTATTTTGTACATATAGCATTACACTTACGACATAACAAAATGATCGTATTGCAATCTTATGTATTTCTGCCACCTAAAAATAATCATGGTGACTTAGAGTAATGATATTCATTTAGACGATCCTTAATTTACGTTAGTGGTGTTAAATATGACGAGTTGAGTTGCTAGCTCTCTTCATTGAAGTGTGGCTCAGCTCACCCCACAAACTCATTCATTGGTGGGGTGGGATGAGTCGTCATGTAGTTCCCCAATTTTTTTTTTTTTCCATTTTTTTTATGAAATTACTTTTTCACTCACTTATGATGAGCCAATGAACTTGCAATCAACCATGCCAGCCAGCGAGCAGCTCGAAAAATATGACAGCGGCTCTCCTCGAGCACGAGTGGCTCATCCCACTTAATACCCTTAATTTATATGACAATGAGGTCATTATCACCTATATCTGTAGTAATCTAAACTCTAAATTAATAGCACTATTGTATATTAAAAGTGTTATGTGACAGGGTGACTATTATTGTAAGAAAACAAACTCATAAATTATGCAGGATTTTCATATAAGTCAAGACATGTCCACCTTCTTTTAGCTGTATTCTGTTTCCATATTGAATGCTAAAGAGAATGAAGAAAATCGATGAATAATTTTTTTTCAATCTGCTCGAATTATTACACCAAGAAATCAAAAAATAACCCAAAGTTCATACAATATCAGTATCTCAAATTTACACTCCGAATATAGATGAAAAAGAATAGATCATTAGTATCAAGATATCATCGATCTTGGGCTCAGACACATTATACCCTTCTATACAAATCAAAAGAACTAACCACAAACCCTCAAAGGCCAATCGAAACTACTTCTATGAACCAGAAGTCCCCAAACTTGAAACGAATACTTTCTTTTCACAGATTGAATCACAGAGACTCAGAACCACAAAGGAATCAAAGAGATCATAACAACCAGAAGTTGAAGATTGACACAGAGATGGAAAAATGAGGGCAACCCACAAAGACGATTCTAGAACTCTACCTTAAGGAAAACCAGACGGTTTAAAGTCATTAGGGCAAAACCATAGGCTCTAATATATATAACTCAACCATCATTGTGCATCTCAGATGTAATCAACTAGTTAGAGCAGCTAAAGATTTCAACACTCAAGGCATATAAAGTCACTCTTTAAAAAGTGCATGATAGGCCATGTATTGGGTTTGGGTAATTGGGCTTCTTCATTGAATTATCGGGCAATGGAAATATAATACCGACAGTGGGCTTAGCCCAGTTTTTCATCAAGGCCTAAATGTTTGGATTTTGGCATCACAACCTAAACAATCTCTACCTTGATGTCAATGACCAACAAAAATAATGAATAACCATCATAGCCAATAGATGTTTCCCTTAGCTCCAGTAATCATTAACATCGAGTGAGTGTAGTTACCTGCAATGTCACAAAGATTACCCAGTATTAATTTTCAACCTTTGCAAATAGGATTTGAACTTGTTGAGAGAAAGTACACTGGTTCCCATATCAGTAAGGTTGAATTGAATTAGAATTTTTTCAAGTAATATAAAATGCATTCTAACATTCTTTTCATGAAATATAGGATTTTTGCATAAATAAATAGCACTTTGACCGTCATAAGTAAACAAATGCAGGGTGGGAAAGCACATTCAATTCACATAACAAACATTTAAGCCATAAAGACTTTTTTATGGCTTCAGTGGTAGCCACATATTCTGCTTCTGTGGTAGATAATGCAATAATAGACTGTAATTGTAATTTCCAATTTATACAAGTGCCACATAAAGTAAACATATAAAAGGTGGTTGATTTTCTATTGTCTCTATCACCAGCATAATCAGAATCTACACAACCTTTTAAAACAATATCATCTTTACATGGATTAAAACATAAACCCAAGTTAAAGGTCACTTTCATATATCTTAATAACTAGTGTTTAGGATCGGGATTGGCCATAAACCTGCTAAAGTACTAATAGCATGAGCAACATCAAGTATGGCACAACCATAGTGTACATTATAGATCCTACATCATTTGCATAAAGCACATTTTGCATGTATTTCTCATCAGATTCATCAACAGGACACTGATCTTTACTCAATTTAAAATGACTAGAAAGAGGCAAATGACTAGAAAGAGGCAAAGTGATAGATTTAGATTCATGCATTGCAAACTTAGATAATACTTTCTCCACATAATTAGATCAAGACAGAAATAAAGTTTGATGGGATCTATTTCTTTTAATATCCATTCCAAAAATCTTTTTAACATGACCTAAGTCTTTCATTTCAAAATTAGAATTTGAGATCTTTTATGTCATTACTGTACTTATGTTTTGTCCAATTAACAACTTGTCATCAACATACAAAAGAAGGTAAGAAATCACAGATCCAGTTTTATCCTTTTTAAGGTACAGACATTGATCAAAAAGAGTTTCTCATAAAACCAACAGATAAAACAAAGTTGTCAAACATTTTGTATCATTGCATAGGTGAATGTTTATGCCCATATAAGAATCTTTTTAACAAACAGACATGCTTAGATTTATTAGTATCAATAAACCTCTATGGCTGATTCATATAAATGGTCTCTTCTAAATCAGCATGCAAGAATGTTTTTACATCCATTTGTTCAAATTCAAGATCATATTGAGCAATTAAAGCAATCATAACTCTTATGGTGATATATTTAACAAGTGAGCAATTTTCATTATAATCAATATCAGGCTTTTGAGTAATCCATTTTGCTACTAATCTTACCTTAAACTTGATAGGTTTCTTTACGGAGTTTCCTTCTTTTATACTATAAATCCATTTACAGTCAACTAAGGACTTATTATTAGGTTTAGGGACTAAAACTCAGGTACTATTTTTTAACAGGGTATTCATTTGTTGCCAGTTACTAGATAACTGACAACTTATATACTCTTCATAAAATTTAAGTTACTTAAAAGCCAAGTTTTGATAAGATATAACAGCTAAGGACAGATAATCTCTCATTCTAACAGACTCCCTAATTTCTATTCTAGTTCTATCTCTGGTTAACTGATAATAATCTATGGAATTCTCATATTTCCTACCACCATATTCTTGAACAGTAACTTCACTTTCTTCATGTAAATCAGAAACATTCTCAGTTTCATTTTCAATCTGAGCATCATTTATGTGCTCAGATGATGACCAAGGCTCGACTTGCAGCCTGGTCACATTGTCACTATCACTAACAAGAACATCATCTTGATGTTTCTCAATCAAATATGACATATCAATTTCATTAAAGGTCACATTTCTACTAGTGATCATCCTAAAACTTCTAATACATTTAGCCCATAACGTGTAACCTTTAAAACCTTATGGATATCCCATGAAAACACATTTTTGGGATCTTGATTCTAGCTTGCCATTACTTTGATGAGAGTAGGTAGCACAACCAAAAGTTCTAAGATGACTACAATCTGGTAATTTTTCAGACCAAACTTCCTCAGGAGTCTTGTCATCTAAGGAACTAGTAGGGGTTCTATTAATCACATACACAATTATCATAACACCTTCTCCTCATAGCATTTAGGCACCTAAAACTGACCATTATACATATAAATCCATTTTCAAACTTCAAAGTCACACAGCCAATTCCCATGACCCTGCAGGCAGCATTATTGCCCATAACTACCTCACCCTCATTCATATTCTTGTAGTTCTCTAACCAATGTTTTCTAGAGGTCATGTGAAAAGTGAAATCAGAATCCAAGATCCACTCTTGATTCTGATCTTTATTCTCAAAGAAATTTATAGTACTGTGATAAGTAATGGACTTAGTAACAACATAGACATCCACAGTTTTATCTTTTAGGGGCTCAACCACATTTTCCTATCCACCTTCTTATCTCTTTATTCATTCTTTTTCTTACAACAGTCTTTGATAAAATGTCCAATTTTTTCACATCCATAACATTTTCTATTTTTAGTCCTAGACTTTTACCTATGTTTTCCTTTCTCTCTCTTCTTGTTATTATTATTTCCTTGATGACTTTGATTATCCTAATTATTACTTTGCCTATTGAGTGACCTCACTCTTATAAACAGACTCTCAAATTCCCTTCCATGTCTTTCATAATTAAGTTGTAATTCTTTACTTCTCAAAGAATTTATAACAATTTTAGGGGTCAAGGTATTCCTGCCATAGTTAATGGCAACGTTGACATCTTTATATACCTCAAGTATGGAGTTGAGGAATATAACGACCTTGTACACCTCAGATACATTGTCTCCAACACTACTAATATATTGTACCAATTTATTAAATGTATCAAGATTATTAGGTTTTTGGACAGGTCTATCTTGAAGCTAAAAAAAATTTTCAGAAGAAATAGTTTATTTGATAAAGATTTAACTAAATAAAGTTCTTCTAGTTTATCCCACAGGGCCTTAGTATTTTCAAGTTTGCCAAGTTTCCTTAAAACTTGATCAGACACATGCAGAATAATGGAGATATAGACAAGTTCATCAGATTCAGTTCTTTAATCAGCTATCATAGATACAAGAAAATCAGTAGTTATAGCTTTTGAGACTTTCTGTTGAATAAGGACTCATCTCATTTTTTGCTGTCAGATGGAAAAATTCCCCTTTCCATTAAAAACCCCAAGTTCAAACGTGGTAGATATCATTTTGGAGTTTTTAACCAATACAACAAAATTATTTGAAGTTCGGTGTTCAACAAAAATAACATATACCAAATAGTGTTTGACAACACACAGTACCACCCAAGATATTAAGTATCAAGGAATTTCAAGAAGCAAAAGGAAAAAGGACACAAAGTGCAATAATAACAAGTGATGACAGTAAAATGTTCTTCAAATTCCAAATGTTCAAATTCACCAAGATTCTTTGAAGATCGAGTCATCAAGTCAAGGCTCAATTTGAACACAGGACACATGAAGTAGGGAATGATTATATGAATGTACTTCACGAGTCAAGTAAACACATGTAGTTTAAGCACTTCCAACATACATATACTAGCATGAACAGAGAAGATTAATCTGAATAATATCTTCACAAAGATCAACAAAGTATATTGTATATAGGACTCGAAAAAAAATTAGTCTCAAGAAAGGGAAACAAAGGTCGTAAACTAGAATTGTGGTCTTTAGTGTTGACCACCAGAAACCTCAAGTCAAAACCCCAGAGATTTTAGGTCAACCAAGAAAACCACGAATAGTGAGATCGAACACCAAAGATAACTGTAAATCACCAGAGAACCAATATTAGATCGATTTTCACTAAAGAAAATAAACTAGAATGTTAGATTTGTAATTGAACAGATCTAGGGTTCCAAACTAAGAATGAGATTTTAACACATCTAGTTGTGAAAATTGATATTTTACAATCAGACCACAAACGAATTAACGGCCACTGATGGCTCTAATACCATTATTGCACTAAGAAGTCGAAAAATAACCCAAATATCATACAATATCAATATCTCAAATTTACACTCCAAATATAGATAAAAAGAACAAATCATTAGCATCAGGATATCATCGATTTTGTGCTTAAACACATTGTACCTTTCTAAACAAATCAAAAGAACCAACCCCAAACTCTCAAAGGCCAGTTGAAGCTACTTCTATGAACCAGAAGTCTCCAAACCTGAAACTTACGCTATCTTCTCATAGATTGAATCACAGAAACTTAGAATCACAAATGAATCAAAGAGACCACAACAAACAGGAGTTGAAGATTGATATAGAAAAGATGGAAAAATGAGGGCAACCTACAGAAACAATTCTAGAACTCTACCCAAAGGAAAACCAGACGGCATAAAGTCATTAGGGCAAAACCATAGGCTCTAATATATATAACTCAATCATCACAGTAGATCTCAGATGAAATCAACGGTTTAGAGCAGTTAACTATTTCAATACTCAAAACGACTAAAGTCGCTCTTTAAAAGTGCGAGATTGACCATGTATTGGGTTTGGGTAATTGGGCTTCTTTATTGAATTATCAGGCAATGTAAATATAATAACGACAGTGGGCTTAGTCTAGTTTTTCATCACAGCCCAAATGTTTGGATTTTGGCATCATAACCCAAACATGGATGATATGTTAAAGCTCTGTAAAATAATTATGGAGCTTTCTCGAATGTACATTAGGGATTACATAATGTCACATGACACTCTAATATTTGTCGGTTTAAAGCAAAGTCAACTTTTTTATCCAATATTTTTTCTCCACATTATATTATGTAATCTCCTATGTACAATTTTGATGTACAAGTAGCAAAATTCTTACAAAGACTGGAGCCTTGGATATAAATTATTATGATTAGGGTTAAAAAAAACTGCACAATAATCTGCAAATTATATCCCAAGAATAGATGAGAAAATAAAATACTATATCTGCATATATCAGAAACAATTTTTTTTTTTTTTTTTTTTTTTTTTGTTTATTATATATATGCTCACCAATTTACAAATTCGGCAAAAAACGAAGTAATAAAACATTTCTAAACTAAGAATCAAATATTAAAAGGAAAATGTTTCTCAAACTTCTTCTGTGTGGCAGGTGGAGGCGGCGACGGCAGGCTTTGCCAGGTACGAAGGGATGGTTTCTCCGGCCATGATAACAACAATCCTGGGCTCCATTTCCGGCTGTAAAACCCGATCAACGGGCTTCGCCGGCTTTTCTTCTGCATCATTTGATGATTCGCCGGCGGAGGAGGATTTTCTGTATGAGCAGGCGAGAATTATCAATGCAAAAGCTACGAGTCCCAACATTACTGCAAACCCAACAAAAAGATACGGAGTCGGAGAATTCCACCGCTGCAATCCATCACCATCTACGGCGGCGGTGGTGTTGTATGCTGCCCTCATTCCTCTCTCTCTCTCTCTATACAAATCTTATGCTCTGTGATGTAATGGTTTCTCTGTGTGTGTGTGTGTGTATATATGTGTGTTGGGGTGCGATCAATAGTGAATGGATTGTGATAAGGAGTGTGATTTGTTGTGTTACAGAAGTATTCCACAAAGCGATTCTTTCTTTTCTTGCGCTTTTTTCTTGTTTCCTTTTCTAATTCTCAAAGGATTGATTGCTTTCCAAGTTTCTTCATTCATTTATATTTCCATATTTACCCTTCAATAGCTTTATAATCACGTTAAATTTTTCTTCTCGAATTTTATTCGACTCAAATAGCATCCGTTTGGTAAAATTTAAAATTATTTATAAATGATCAAATTTCATTTTTAAGCCCGCATCTTAATTAATTTTATGATAAGAAGAGGGCAATTTGATAATTTATTATTGTGGATAGTGGAATGAAGCAAGCAGAATGAGTGTGAAGGTGTCCAAAGAAAATTAGTGTGAATTTTCTTTTCCTCATACCGGAATTGGACCCACTAAACGTGTCTCTAGGGCAACCATTATCCTCGCCAATTTTCAATTTTACATAATTGGTACAAATGGCTTTTTTTTTCTTTTTTTTTTCTTTTTTTTTTGAGCATATGCAACAATATTTTTAGCTCATAAATCTTTGTTCTTATATTATTTAATTTTATTTAGTTTGGTGCGCGAAATCAATTGCAATAATGCATTGGATAGGGTAGATTAAACGATGAGACAAATAACACTTGAAAGTAGAAGGCCACGGTAAAATTGTCAGTCATAGCCTATGTTAAGAGATAAAATTCCAAATCGAATAAAGATGAAAATATTAATCAATTTATAAGAGTTTGAACTACTCCATTTAATAAAATTGATTTTTTTAATATGAAACCCAAAATCTTAACCTCATATGGGCCATAGTTTTGAAATAACTAATAATAAAGAGAGGTGGTGGAGTCTGATTAGATGGATTGGAACGAGTTAACGTCAAAATTGATATGGAAATGGGAGTGCGTGGTGGAGGGAGGGGTGGGGTGGGGTTCTTTGTATTACCAAGAGATCAAGCAATTGAAATTTTGTTCCTGGGCCCACCACAACCATCACCATTCCCAATCGTTTTTCAATAACACTATTCTAAAAATAAAAGTTTGTCGAAACATTTAGGCGTGATGTTTGATCTTGTCGACTAGCTACATTTTATACTTTTTTATATGTAGGTTTCGTCTAATTCTAATTAGGTCTCGTAAAAGTTTGAAACTCGACCTTATAAAATATTGATTAATAATACACCATTAGTGGAATAATATCTGGGATTTGTTATGCCACAAATCTCATGTGTTTTTTATGAAACCCCCACTGCTTCCATAGAAAATAATAAAATATTAGAAGTTTTGCTTAATTAAATATAGACTAATCATGGTTACCATTTATGCTTTATTTGTGTCCGTTTATTTTTATCTGTATCCATGAAAGCTTGTCGTGATGGTGTTAATCAATAACATTATTGGGAATATTGATAAGATCTCGTTTCTCGATTAAGATTTCTTAGTGATGTCAATAATAATATTGTGATTGATAAAGCTCATTTGATGGGATTGAATGTGTGACTTATTTTTGTTTCTTTTTGGGGGGTGGGGACAAGCAATTTTTTTTGATGGAATTACGTAAAAAAAGACAGACTATGCAAATAGTATTAAAGATTGTGGCTAAAATGTCTGATGTTAGGTTGTTTTTAGTAAACATCGATTAAGATTTTTTAGTGATGTCAATAATAATAATAATATTGTGATTGATAAAGCTCATTTGATGGGGATTGAATGCGTGACTTATTTTTGTATATGCCCTCGAAATATTTTTTTAGTGATGTCAATAATAATAATAATAATAATAATAATAATAATAATAATAATAATGCATTTTTTTGAAGTGATGTGATGGGAAATATGTGGTTGAAAAAGAAGGAAAAGTTATTGATATGATGAAAAATATTATTTTATTGAAGAATGAGTGGTTGAAAATGAGTAGAAGAATATAAATGAAAAATAATAATGTGGGGCTCAACAAAATATTTTTTAATAAAATAATATTATATATAAATCAAAAACGTTTTCTTATTTTTTAATCACATATTCTCTATCAATATGCTTTTCCAAAATGCATTCTTAAAAAATAATGTGATTCAAACATGCTATATGTAAAAAAGACAAAACTCTGCAAATAGTACTAAACCATTTTGTCTCATCCTAAATGGAATGACTCTCTTAGTTACACTGAATCCCTACCCGAGTCTCCACGTCCACTTTTCTCCTCCCAAAACCAAAGATGTTGGCTTTGCCAACTCAACATTAGGGTCGTTCTCTTCTTTCTACTATGCTGACCTTGGCATGGGCCGACTTTTGGGAAGCCCGTTTCCACTGTGCTCACGATCGATATTAAAAAGTTGATGATGTATTTGCTATAGATATTAAATGCTGAGATTAATTATGCAAATTTTTCACAAAGAAAATGGGGGAAAAAGTAATAGTGTAGTGTTGAGAATTGAAACTACGTTGTTTGCAGCCACAAGGTAAAACTTTTACCATCGATTATATCCTTATCCTTGCCAAAATCCTCAAATTCAAAAATGTTGTCGTGACAGTCACTCTCGTGCCTCCGCTGATTGCGACCAGTTAGCTTGTTATAATTGTATGGCTTCATATTGCCCTTTAAACCCAATTTTGGTGGGCTTGTATAAAACCCTTTGGGCAATAAGGCTTTTGTGTGGATTCCATTTTAAACTCCATCTTTGGGCCTATAATAAGCCTAAATCTAGCCCATAATTCCATCATCCAAAACCCAAAACTCTTTTGACATCAAATTTAAACCGATTTGTCGCCCGCCAACTGATGATTGTTAATTCTTCATCCACTCGTACTCGTTACACATGCTTTTGAGCTGATCTTTATGCTGATAATTACTGCATAATTTGTGATTACAGATTCCAATTTGATGTTTTCTAATTTGATAATTACTGCATAATTTGAGTGTTCGCATGCATCACTGCTGTTTTAGGGCTAATTTGATGTATATTTGTTGATACTTGGGAATTAGGGTTTTGAACATTATTGGCATTAAGGTAGGATTTTCAATCAAAATGTGGGTTTCCTATCCTATGGAATACAGCAATATCAAAAAAAGGACTCGATTTTCTCCAATTAGATATAGTTTGGGTAAAAAGGATTCACTGGTACTCAATGATCGTAACTATGACAAAGCGGGTCGTTTAGTCCCGTGTTCGATCTGTATGTAATGGTGGTTTGACAGTGCTAATCTTGATTTTGTGCGTTTGGATCTCTGACTTGGGAATTACGTTTTCTTAACTTAAGCGAGCTGGACAAGAAATGATGTCTCAGAAGGAAGACGCAATCCATGTGGAAACATTTGTATATTGTGGATTGCAACAACTACTCACCAGGTACACGTTCATCAATCGAATTTATGCAATGTTATTTTGAATAGTTAAATGCAATAGAATTGATCTTTTCACCAAGCTGTGCAGTTTTCTGACCGTTGAGGCATTTGGGTAGGATTAGGATGCTCAATTTTTCTTATAAACAATTTCTTTATTAAATAGTAGTCGAAGGATTTAGGTATAATATGGGGCTATTGTATGAAATTATCAGTTATGGGCAATCAATTTCCCTGACGAGAATTCATTTTTTCTGACCTTATGTTCTTTTATTTGGTGTATTAATCAATGAATTTTGAAGTTAAGCTAAAAGAATTAGTCATTTATATATATGCATGTGTTCATTAAACAATGAAAACAAAGGATTGGTACTAATGTAAGTACATATGTACATGGATTTACCACAAGGCAGATTTAAAAAAGATGATACCAAAATTATAAACAGGAATTACCAAGAGACACAATGTTAGTAGTAGCTTTCGAAATGATAGGTACAAATTTGAGATGATTCCTTTTTTTCATTCTTTTAAACCTTTACATGCTGGGATCAGATCAGAATGATGGGACGATTCCATAGCCACCTTCTTCTATTAGCGTTGTTGAGAACATCTGGTCGACTCCTACATCTGTTCTTTTTACAAATCGACCTTTGATCCTGGGTCTGGTGTCTGCATAGGCCTTCCTTGATGCATACCTGATTGTCTTCTCAAACTTCCTCGCCTTCTTCTTCTCTCTGTACCTTAACACTCTCGCTTCTCTGTCCATTGGAGAAAGTTGTGTTGGCATTGGGATAGGAGGGCTGGAGAAAAGATCAATTGTCCCCTTTGGAGGTCTTGGGTGGGAGACTGAAACCTCTCTCATTGTGAATTCTGGAACAACTCCAACATCTAAAGATGAAAGTGATACCTGATTTCATCACCAAGAAAAAACCTTGTTCCTTTAGCTGAAAATTTTGCGCTGAGTAATTGAAGAAGACAATGACAGTTGGATTGGACCTGACAACACTAATATACAAAAGCTAAAATCTAGTTTGTTATATCGTCTAATCTTCTTTAATACTACGTGTCAAATATGCACTTAGTGGAGAAGAACTCACAGTTTCAGAAATTGAAGTGGGATTATCATAACCATTCTTCGAGGCCTCGTACTCCATCCTCGACTGAAAACCATGGTTGTGAATCTGATCCGTACTCTTTCTGTACTGGCTTGGCACAACATTTTCACTGCCATGGCTCTTTTGAGAAACATTGTAAGTTTGCAGTTGATTGTTGTCCTGATTACCGAACTGGTTGTCCTGACATGAATTGTACTCGTCAAGGTCCAAATACTTGTCAACCTCTCCACCAAAGAATTGTCCAATGCTGTTACTTTGGTTGTTTATGTTCTTGACTGGGTTGAAGAAAAGCCATGAAGCTGCCTCATCTTCATCTTCTTCAAGTATAGTTTGATCATCATCTTGAGTCAAGAACTCAATCTTGGCTGCAACCCCTGTAGGCCCCATTACTAATCCACTGGGGTGAGTGGCTGAGGGAGTACCATAGAGCATGCCGGTAAAAGGCATAATTGGGACACGTTGATGGCGCCGTGCCAAAGGGTTGGCAGAGTGGATATCCGAGTCACAGGTTGTACATAGGGATGCAGCATCAGCCTTACATAGGAAGGCTGCTGGAGCACTTTCACAGGCCTCGCACACCCACATGCGCTCATGGAGCGAGGCCTCATGACTGGCTCCGTGGATGCAAGCGTCACAGCCAGTACAGAGGTAGGCCGAGTCAGCCCTGCAGTAAACGGTGCAGACTGCTGATTGGCACGTGTCACAAATCCGGGACCAATGGTTGCTGGTGTTGCCATCATGTATTCCTCTACCATTTTCCTTCAACATTTCTGTTTAGTCACTCTGTTTTCCTATTGAAGCACACTATAACATTTTGAGGCCGGTCACTGGACTTGGGGTGTTCATATTGCTGGAGAATTCATGGGACGACACGTGGCTGTATAATAGTGAACAAGAAAAGTAGTTTGATAATTTTGTGGTAGGCAGAAGTCTTGGTAGGGCCTGAGTGGGACCGGAGGCTACTCTCTTTTCAAAAACATCAACCTTCAGGTTCGAGAGTATCCAAGTTGTCATATTGCAATGGCATCAACATCAACAGTTACTGACTCTTAAGAATGTCCATGCTTGTGTACAAGGTTTGGCTTCTCCTAAAATGGGAAACCTGGACTAGGCCTTAACGAAAAAGAGGATGAATGTTAAGAATGATTTGCTTCTTTTCTCCAGTTTAGTCATTGCCGTGTGGACAATTAGACATCTAACTGTACACAAAGGAAATGGAATTTTTAATATCTTCTTTTAGAGGCTCAAGGATTAGTACTATCCAAAAAAATGTACATGTAAAAAACTTTACCCTTCTGAGTAAGGCTTGAGGGGATATATTGCATGTGCTTTGTCGGGGTTAGTAATGCAATCACTATCAAGTAATAAATTGCAGGAACTGCCCTAGAAAAGTCGTTTTTGGAATTTCTTTTTTTTTTTTTTTTTGGATAAAACGAGGATTTTGAACTGCAGGACGTGGCTGCACTTGAATCCATTAATTCATGAATCATAATACCCTAGCATGAAATTGAAAGGGAATGATGAGTAAGCTGAACCCACCCTATGAAGTAATCCTGGCCAATAGAATAGCTCCTTGTGAAAATCATAAGAGGATTGGTATAACTTTGAGCCACGAATTGAGACATGACTCAACAAATCCAAATTGCCATTCACGTGTGAGTATGGTCCAGTGAACAGAAATCTATCACATTTAACCCCCTTCACAGGTGCTCAAATGAAATGCATAGAGACATGTACTGACTATCTTTATTTAAGTACATCTATTAGAATAATTAGTTTCGTAGCATGTAGCATGGGGGAGCAAATATCTCACACATTTTATCATCTTTAATCCAGCGTAAGATGAAATGGATATTATTATGTCAAATAAAGCAAAGAAGATAAATCAAACGTGTAATTAATGTACGAGATATACATGGGGAAAGAAATTATTTACCGAATATTTTAGACCCAAATGTGGAATTAAACCAATTAAAAGCAAAAAATCACTTATTAATTGTTTCAGATGATTAAAGTAATTAATTCAATTAATTTTTATGTTTAAACAATCACAAACATTTAGATCAAAAGCAATAAAAAGTAAAATAGCACTAAATATGATCACGGAGGAAAATTCCTAATTGGATAAAAAACCTTCTTGCAAACGTGCCAATAAAATTACTAGAAAAGTTAATTTACTATTAGTTCAAATATTGTTAAACTTTAGTTGATTTTGGGCATTTGGCCACCTAACTTGTAAATCACCGAAAACCTCATTCGATTGTGCACTCCCGCATTTATCAGACCTTTGAGCTATTTTTCTCTCTGCCTGAACAAACAAGAACGGACCTCGTTCTCGAGCTTCGAAACTCTAAGCGTCTCTTTCCAAAACTCCAGAATTTTGAAGGTTAATTGGCGAATGTAAGGTTTTGTTTGGTGTTTGATCAATGGATCTTTCTATATTTTGATCTGTAAGTTGATGCAATAGATATTAGAATATGTATTTGGCTTTCCAAAAGCAAACTATTGACTTACAACAAGACTCTACGAAAAATCAATATATGAATATTGTGTTGAATCAAGGAATCAAATGAATGTGTTTTGGATCTTCAACAATGTGATCTCTAAGGTAATATAATGATTCAACACATTTTGGGACGGACTTATAGCTATATATTCATAATGGCAGTGTTTGGGTGAAAAGGGATTCAAAATCAACATTAAAATCGAATCAAGATTCTTCCCAAACGTTACCACTGCTCGAGTGCTGGGCCGACGCCAAGTGAGCGGTGATTCGCTGCTCGAACACCAGGCTCGTGCCAAGCAAGTGGCAACGATCCTATTTTGAACACTCGAGAACCAACAAGGTGGCCGTGAGTGACACTAAGTACGTTTCTTGCTCTACTTCTTGACGTCCGACTTTTAATCTTCTTTTTGTATTTCTTTGACTTTTTTTTTAGACTCTATCAATCGAAACTATTTTTATTATAATTAAGATTCAATAACTTCTACTTTGATTTTGATTACAACTCGATAAACTTTTAATACAATTCAACTAAACTAAGGGTATGATTAAGGAAATTGCCAATTTGCTAATGGTATAATTTGGACATGACACATGGTAGAGTATATAAACATTCATTGAATACAAAAAGGTCTATCAAAGCAGTTGCAAGTTGCAACCACTGCTTCATCAGGTTCAAAGTATCCCAACACTAAAGTGTCATATAGACTTAACAAACTGGCTGGGCTGTTCAAATTCATTGAATCAAGTAAAAATCTGCACTAAAGAAAAGGCCTAAACAGATTTACAAGCGTGTCAAAAGATCATGGTGACGAGTTTGACTAAACTAGATAACACACATGTAAATATAGTATAATCAAAATAATTATAATGTAGTATCAATTTAGAATATTTTCCCAGTAATTAACTTAGGATGGTGACAGCGCTTTTACCAATTATTTATATTTATGTTGTCAATATATATTTATATTTATATTTAAGAATAAAAGCAACATGATGAAACTATTGCACTTTGGGCCAGTTTAAGAAAAGTTGAATGGGTTGGAAAGTAATACAACTTTGCATTTTGCATCTAGGGCTTTTATTGGGCCTTCTGAGCCCTTGTTTGATTTGATTATTTGAGAATCGTTTTTCTCTCGATCTCATTTTCAATTACAAATTCTCAGAATGAATATATATTTTTTATGCTTTTGAATAATTTTTTTCTACTTTTAATCACAAATTTAAAAAATATTTTTTTTTTTTTCAAAAAATCATTTCTTAAAATATCTTTATCAAATAAATGCTTAAGTATATTGTGGATCATAATTTTAAGATGGTAATGGGTCGAGATGGCCCTCTCTGTCATTGCCTCGTCTAGGATTTTCGTGAGGCAAGGAAGGACAGGAATTAAATATTCTCATATATATAAACTATTTGTTAGAATCACGAGATCTATTTGGACAAATTGTTAGCTTGATTCATCACATACCACTTTCTTAATTACTATAAAAATTAGATAAATAGCTGTTTTATTGAATAAATCAATATAATATTGCATCGACTTATTGGTTTTGCTTTTTAGCCAAACCGTTTATAATAGAAAATTAATTTTATGAAAATTATCTAGTAAGACAAAAATGTATAACCTAAAAATGATGATTTTTACATCCAACAAAACTAATATTACACTCACAAGCTTATCATATTGGCCATATGTCTCCAAACAAGTAGCTAATTCAAACGTAATCCTCCAAAGAACTTAACTCTATACACTTAAGAAATTAAACAAAAATAAATAAATAATCAAGCCCTTTGTAGCCTTTGCTATGAACTTCCCCTTTGAGAAATTTAACTTTGTGGACTGTGTTTAAGAAACTTAACGTGTGTAGTTGATTCACCTCGGACCAGAGAGTTCTATGGCTTGTACAAGAAATGAAGAATCATCAGTTAAGTCCGAAAATCGTTCTGATGAGGAAAGTTCTCGGGTTTTATACTTGTTTGTGTCTAATCTTTGAGAAACTTCCCATCTTTCTGCAAGGCCATCCCCTTCTAGCATACGTACAACTTCAGACATTTTAGGCCTATGACTTGGAACATACTGCGTGCATAAAAGTGCCACTTGAACCATTTCCTCTAGCTCAATCCTATCATAGTTGTTCTTCAAATCTTTATCAACAAACGTGTCAAGTTTCTTCTCTTGATGAAGCTTCTTCACCTGATGCATATTTCAGACATCCTTAAAAGTAAGAAAAACACAAGAATGGAATCGAATTTGTAAAGATAATACAAGGTTGTGTTCTCACCCATTCAAGCATTGCGCCTTTTTGGTTAGCTGCTTTGCCAAATTCTAGTGCTCTTTGTCCAGTGATCAATTCAAGTAGAAGGATCCCAAATCCAAATACGTCTGTCTTCTCAGAGGACTGGCCAGTGGAGAGATATTCTGGGGCTATATGCCCCACTGTGCCACGTACAGCGGTTGAAACGTGCGAATCTTGACGATCCATAAGCTTTGCTAGCCCAAAATCTCCGACTACTGCTTCACAGTAGTCGTCAAGGAGTATATTTGCAGCCTTCACGTCTCTGTGAATTATCTTTGGATCACATTGTTCGTGGAGATATAACAGTCCCCGAGCAGCACCTAAGGCTATTCCTGTTCTTGTGCCCCAGTCTAGGACTGGTTTTGCTGTTCAAGTTAAATGGAATGCCTAATCAGTATTATATTGCTTTAAAAATGCTCAGTACTATCTAATCCTCTTGCAATTGAAGATTCTGAAAATGCAACTGAGTAATGATAGGTCCTGGAATACGTGTACCTTTGAGACGAGAAGCAACGCTTCCATTGGACATGTAAGGGTAAACCAATAGCTTTTCTGTTGGAGTCATACAGAATCCATATAGCTTAAGGAGGTTCCGATGAACAGCTAGGCTGATCATCTCGACTTCTGTCTGGAATTGTCTCTCTCCTCCAACTGCGCTACCATCTTTCAGCCTTTTTACAGCCACAACAGTTCCATCTCGTAAATACCCCTTGTAGACATGTCCAAATCCACCTTTTCCCAAAATGCTTTTACCGCTAAAGTTGTTGGTTGCCGTCTGAAGTTCCCTAAACTGGAACATCCTTAAATTTCCAAGCGAAACTGCGTCGTGTTGTTCATCTGTAATTTTGAAGTAATGGGTAGTTAGAGAAAAGGAAAAGTAGAGAAATCATAGTTAAAAGAAATGAACTAGCCAAATAAACCTTTAACATCGAAGAAATTTTGTTTTTTATGTCTATGCCTTGTCCACAGGAACAGCCCTATTCCTAGGATAAGTAAACAGATGCAAGCGAGGCTTGAAACGAGTGCAAGAGTTAGCTTGTGACCTTTTGATTTCCCAGAATGAAGAACATCTATAGGAAGCATGGAAATTTAGGTAATGTTAAACAATTAGTTGAAGGTGGACACAACTTATCAATAGAAGTTCAAAGAAACAAAATTTAGAAGAAATCATTTGAGGTTATTTCATACTTCCTGAAGTGTTCAAGGTCATTGACATAGGCATCAATGTTATTCCTGCACACTCGGGCTCCAACCCTGCAGCACATATTGAAGGATTTCCAACAATGCTGCAATGAAATTTAAACAAAAGAAGTTCTCAGCAATCTTAAGTTTCTTTAGGAAACACGTCTAGATTTGGGAAGTAGCTTACTTGAACGTCTTACAAGGAAAATGAGGTACAGGGCCGCTCAAGTTATTGTACGACAAATCTCTGAATAAAGCAAACACAGCAACTTTCAATATATGATTTGTACAAAGAATGTCGGTAGTTGATTAAGAGGCAAAAGAGAATTACACAAGAGAAAGTTGTGTCATGTTGGCTAATGCCATTGGAATCTTTCCAGTTAGACTGTTATTGTTGAGCCTCCTAATGCAGTGAAATACCCATGTGAGACCAACATAGGAATATATCCATGTTTAATAGAGAGGAATATGAACAAATTTTCAATGAAATCCAATTCCAAGTCCCTGACTCTGCAGTTCAAAAAATAGTTCTTACATGTATTGAAGGCTGTTCAGTTGGTCCAGAGGAGGAATTCTACCGGTCAAGTAATTATTTGAAAGATCAAGTGTTTTAAGCTTTGAGAGCCTTCCTAGCTCTGTTGGGATTGGTCCCGTAATGTTATTGTTCTGCAAAAGTCTGCCAAAACCTCGTACAAGTTACATAAAGGGGAAAAAAAAATTACGGAACGCCTTAACGATTTATCTACATTTTCCACTTACATAATTTGAAGATTCGTCAAGTTTCCTATGCTTGGAGAAAGAATTCCAGATAAACTTTGACTAGGAGATCCTCTGCACAACATAATCTATTAACTCCATAAATTTTTCCCTAAAAACTGATTTGTGGGATTCTGTACAACATATTACAGTATAAAAAGGAAAGGTTTTGCTTAGGCAGAAGACTTACAGGCCAATAACAAGGCTATCAGAAGAACAAGTGACCATAGTCCAGCTACATGGATCCACAGCATCCCCATCCCAATTATCAAGAACCCCACGAGGATCCTTCAAACCAGCTCTTATGCCCATTAAAGCTTGCACTGATTACAAAACACCAATATCTCAAGGACCCATTCTTGAATACCAGCTATGGTAGAATATTCATGTGGGACGTTCCAGGAGTTTACACGCGTGATTCTGAAGTTAATAAGATTGTATAAAATGCGAAATGAGTTTTACCTTCAAAGTTTACACCTTTTGGAGAGAGCAAACCAAATGCAGAGCTCCAACTGCAAAGAAATGTGATAACGCAGAAGGCAGATTCTCTTCCTCTTTCCATTTTCATTGATATCAAGAAGTACAGGCACAACTAGTGATGAAACTGTTCTGTGGACAAGTTTTTCAATGAATTTTCTGTAATGTAATAATGCCCAGATGAAAACTTCATTCTTGTTTTCTATCCCTAAAACTCATCTTCTTAGTCTGAGTTCAAGAAAAATTATTGAGTCCTTCGTGTTGTATAAAGAGAAGTAATATACCTGTCACGGGCAGGAGCTTATCAAAGCTAGAATTTAACAGAACGTGGACAAAATCCAAACGGGAGAAAATTAAGGAAATATCCTAGGAGTAGATTTGTGTAAAATCATGTGCCGTTTTGAAATACCTTGTCTAAATATTTAAACTCTTGTAACAAGTATACGTTTATTAGTTTTAGATTTGAGTTTTTAACACACTCCTTTATGTGCAGGTCGAATTTGATTTTATGTAAAGCCTTAACATGTGTATACACCAAAAATCTTAATGGGGCCAGTCGGTGGGTGCTGGCTATCTTGTGGCTTGGAAATATGTACATTGGAATACAGAATAATCTTGTCAGTATCTCTGCTAACTTTATACCAGGGATAATTGCAGCAAAAGCAACAAATCTTTGAAATATTAACAGATTTTCTTCAAATCTTTGATTTATTGCAGTCGTCACCCCCTATCTCTGCAAACTTTATATAATGGAATTTGTTTAGCTTTAAACGAAAATATTGGCAGATTTACAAGTGTGTTTACATGTATGCATGTTGAGTATAATAATGGGAAGAAAGGGGAATCCAACATTCCCTGTGTTTAGCCATTCAATTACGTTCCCACATGCTTTAATTTAAAAGAACAATTTGGGAATCTCAAGGTCAGTGGGTGGAGATTAATGATGTTTTTGGTCACAATCCCATAAACAAGACCATGATGAAGGATCTTTGTTGCGTGCATATACATAATCAAGTAGATGAATAGACTACTACTTTATATCCTCGTAAAATTACGAGTTTTATAAACAGATATAAAAAACTAAAGAAAAATGACTTCTTATATCTAAAACATTTATGTATCATCATCGTCGTCATCTCCAAATGCAAATTGTGCCCGCACCCCTTTAATCATTATTTTACAGGTTTTGCTATATGTACATTAAGGTTTACACTAGTTTTTTTTTTACTAGCCAATGATGAAATGTCACTTGAACATTATGTACACCAGGGTCTAAATCCTGATATACATGTAAAATAATTCTTATTTTACAGCTATGGTTTAGGCAATAGGGAAAGATGGATAATATTTTTATAATATGGTGGTGGAGCTGTAGAATGATTGAATAGAATGTGTAGTGTGACATGCAATATATTTTTTACACACAAATGCACATACATCATTTTGTGCAGAAATTGCCACTATTGGCTGAACAGTCATTTGAAAATTTGTAATTGAAAAGAGGAACACTTTTAAAAAGAAAGCTGCCACTCCACCCTCATATGGTCCTTTCTCTTTTTTCTATGTTATATATATGAAATATATTTTGCTTATAATAATTCAGCCCTAAACTTTTTCTTTCTTTTTATTTTTTATTATCATTTTCCATTTTTTGTTTTCTGGATGGGTTTGGGTGCGGAAGCTAAGAATGTGTAATATTTTGGTTTGTTATCAAGCTCAAGACTACTTATCAAGGATTTGATTGAAAACATAAATAGATTTCGCTCGGATGGAATTTATCGTTGCTTTTCTTAATTTTGATTGAAGTTGATTAACCTAATGGATTTTTATTTCAGAAACCAGATTTTAAATTATTCCGATTGCATGAATTAGTTATTTTGATTAAAATTTGATGGGTCGGACAATCTTTGAAAATGTCCTAGTTTGATTGTTTTGTAACTTGAAAACTGGGCAACATCTTTTCGGTGGCCGGGCGGGCGGGCTGGTGGGTGGGGGTGGGCCATTGACAAATACCCTTTTTTATTTTTCGAGATAGACATATACCTTCATTTATTTTCTTTTTATTGTTTTTAAAAGAACTAAAACATAAAAAAATACGTTACTAGTGATTGAGGACAGATTGTAGTTAGTTTCATGAGAATTATAAGTTGAGCTACCCAATATAAAGCTCAAGACGTACCGTGCCGTTTCATTGCAACCTACTTGGATTGAGGGCATGTTGGCGGAATTGGTTTTATGAGGATCATAAGTTGAGCTACCTAGTATCATGCGTCTCATTGCAACATGCTTGGATTGACGACAGGTTGTTGAAGTTAGGTTGATGCGGGTTATAAGCTAAGCTATCCAATATCAAACTTTGAACATATCAAGCCATCATATTACAACCTGCTTGGATTGAGGATATGGGTTATTGGATTTAGGTTCATGCAGATCGTAATTAAATTATTCAATATCAAGCTCTGAACGTATCAAGCCATCTCGAACCTAAACAGTCGATTCAAAGTTATAACCACCAAAAGGAGAAATTGACCAAACATAACAAAGAACAGAATGCTTTTATATATAAAATAACAAAAATGTCCAGTAATTAGTCCTAATAGATTGAATCCAGCTGGGCATAATTGTCTCTTTCCTCTTTCCCCCGCACACGAAGTCCACAAAGGGCCATTCCTTTTGGTGGATTGCTAGGGACCATATGCTGCAAAACCAGTAGATCAAAGGTATGGTTTCATATTTGTGGGCATTCTATTGTCATTTCTTTTTCAGTTTTCTATGAAAGCGGGGTCTAATATGTTAGATTTTTTAAATTCACTATTATTTAAATATTTCTTTATATTTAAATTCCGTGTGGGTTGGTTTAATTGTGAAGTCAAATTACACCTCAATAGGTACAATAGTAATTAGAAACTTTAAAAAAAAAAAAAAAAAAACTCTAATATTTATCTAAAAGTGTGCATTGAGAAGATGTGAAAATGAAAGAAATTATAAAAACCAACTTACCAACATGTAATCAAGACACAAACGTAGGTTGCGCCAAAACCTAAGGGTCCAACGACTCTTTCAAGAAATGATGTCTAATTTCTTGGCTTCTTGGCTCATGCAACGCTGTTAAATAAAATAAATTTACAAAACATATAATAGTATATCACTATGGGCACGTTAAGTATAGATGATTGGATAATACTTGATTAAATAAAGAAAAAGTAAAATCTTGTTGATTACAATGTCCAATCTTCTTCAGTATACCAAACATGCATGGTAAAGTGTATAGATATTTAAAAAAAAAAAAATTGGCTTATTTTAGGAGTCCAGCTTGCATTAACTTATAATAAGCTTAGTTTGGACCTAATTAAGTGGAGTTTTTATATCATTGCCTGAAGTGCATGCTTAATTAATATATACAAAATAAGTGGCTTAATTATGTGCATAACAAGAGCTCGAATTGACCCACATCAACTGACAAAAGTCACAAAACCTTGTTCTTATCAAATAATCTATCAACTTCCGACAAAATAATTACTTTAGTTATCACCCATCTGAAAATTTATTGCAAATTTGCCCACATTGACCATGACTACTCTTTGATTCAAAAGTAGCTTTTTCAATTTGATTGAAACCAAATTATGACTTAACTATAATTAATATGCTTCTTGTTAATTCCTAGTCCAATTTCTTGACTCAAAGTTGCTTTTGTTAATTCCTAGTCCACATTTCATTAAAGTTTCGAATTTCACCAAACCGACTAGGATATCGAGTGAAAATAAAAACCCAGTACTAGTCAATCAACATGACTTGTTCATTATTCTTAATATCATGAAATTAATAATAATAATAATAATAATAATAATAATAATAATAATAAACCATCGACATCCACCGCCACCATCCAAAAACACCAACAATGGAAACAAGAAAATAAAGCAAAAAATAAGAACCCATTTGGATTAAATTTTTCTCTCTCAAAAATATGCTGCAAAGAAGCCTCCCGGGTAATAGCTATTAATCATCACAAGTTGATTGCATTCTGTCAATTTTGACTGTAACTAAGATTTTCGATACTCGTTACAAAATACCTTAAATGGACTGTGTAGTCAAATTCATAACGTTTTGCTCATGGACATGTCTCTTTCTGTCCAACCAAAATACAAATGGCCTGAAACCTGTAAAGCTGATTTCATCTTCAGTCCATTTTATGTAGACTGTAGACAGATGGTTAATAGGGACCATGATGAAATTGGCCCGAACTCGGATTGATGGGTCATTTTCTGGACTATTCTAAATCATTAAACATCCAAACATAACTGTGAATGGTAAATTGAATACACAGGTCCTTTTAATAGAGAAAGAAACACAAGAAATGAGCACGTCGATGCATGTTTGAGTTTACCGTTTATGAATTACGAAGTCAAGGTACTGGTGACAAACTAGTTGTGGAGAATGTGTTACGAAGTTAGAACATATCAAAATCAAAACCTAAGGGGATCCAGAACGTGTTAAAAGATGATAACAAAATGAGGTTGTGACACTATCTTGTATGAGAATGCTTAAATTATAATTTAAGAAGTTGGTCCTATAGAAGGTCTAAATCGTACATAGCTCGTTCAAGCGCTTTCTAGGCTAGCTCAATTCTCTTATGCATCGGTCCAATTCACTGGGCTCAGCTCATGGATGTGCAATTGTCCATAAAATGTATGTCTAAAAACAGTGTTTAATCAATTTAAATTGCAAGTTAAACTTTATCAAATATGTACTAATACTAGTTTTGAATGAGCAGTTTTTAAGAATTTGGGCTCATTTAGGTCGTTCTATCGAAGCCCAATTAGCCCACCTGCAGTCTAGTACAACTACGATTCAACTTGGCCCATCCCTCCTTTCTTCTTTGGCCCACTCTCAACTAGCTGTATGATAAGTGAGAATCAATATAAACAAAAAATGAAAAATATATAATTTTATGTGAAACTTGTGTATAATGAAATGAAAATGTTTTCCAATCAGATAGTGTGTTGCACCATTAGAATCCTTCTCACTCTCTCCATATACTTCACACCGGGAGGTGGCTTGACCTGACCGTTGGTTTGGTGACTATGGTGCTAATGATTTGTGTCATACAGGTTTGGCTGGAACGTGATTGAAGATCTTTTGACAACAAGGTCCTAGCGATATTTGGGTCAGCAAAAGGGAATGGAAAAATATAGTCTTTGAGACAAGAAAGTCGGTGTAGAAAATGCATTTTCTTGGATCGAAAGAGTAATGGTTTTCATCTTGTTTGTCAAACAAAG
This sequence comes from Fraxinus anomala, assembly GCA_903798345.1. Classification (NCBI taxonomy): domain Eukaryota; kingdom Viridiplantae; phylum Streptophyta; class Magnoliopsida; order Lamiales; family Oleaceae; genus Fraxinus; species Fraxinus anomala. Next base: position 49,214 of record CAIGRN010152223.1, read on the forward strand.
AAGGAGAAAACGAAAAATGAAACATGGACAGAACTTTTTGGCTTCACTTTTTCTTTTTATATTCATTTATTTATTGCTAATTTGACCTGGAGGATAAATTTATCTTTTCATGATAAATCGTTATTTTAAATGAAAAACACTAGTCGCTAATTTTACCTAATAGAGAAACAATTAAGAGATAGAAGTACAAATAAGGATGTATATCGAGAAACAATGTGTCCGCCCTTTCATCATCTTGTGCAAATATTGATTGATAGTGCTATAGTCATTTGAAATTTATGAGTCATGTGTCAATTGATCTCAAGAATTTGTGCACAGTCAAAATATTTCATTTGATCTGGATAATTTGGAAAAAAAATTTGGGCATAATGCATGCCAGCCTCCCTCTAAATTCGCTCTTGATCATCACTAAATGATTCCACAACTCTTTTGACAATAATAATTCAAGCAATTAACATTAAATTTATTATGAACAACCACAAAAAAGCTCACTTGGTTCTAAAAGAATATATATATTTATTGCATCAGAGCGAGAACCTTACGACAGACTCTTCTTACCAAGGATAAAAAAATAATAATAAAAATTTAAAAAAAAAAATTGAAGCAGATTTGATAACAATAGAACTCTGAGTTATTAATGGAACCATCCACGGGAGGGAGCTTTATTTTTTCATGCCAGTTGCATCTTTGACCGAGTCAGCTGCACCTTGTGCCTTGGCTTGCATTTGTTGTCCAGCCTAATTAACACGCAATACAAAAAAAAAAAAGATAATCGTACTTATTCACATATAATATTCGTACGCTATTTGAAATAGGATTTTGTTATTCGTCCAGTCACTCTAGCAAAACCCTTTGAAATATTAAACGCACAACGCAAAGTATAATGGCTAGGAGATGACCTCTTGTAGGGACTCCTTGGCAGATTGTGCAGCATTGCTGGCCTTTTCCATCATTTGGCTACTTTTTTCCTGATATATAATAGAAATAGAATCATTGTCGATTTGTGGATTTCAAAACGAAAAAGTCATGTACTTACCTCAGCCTGGCCCTTGGCCTGGCCAGCTTGGTAACCAAGGTTCTGGGAGTTATCCATGTTCTGATAATAGAATTGAGTAAATCGAATACACACAATTAGAAGAAGGAAATAATTGCTGGGTGAATTTCATTGCTTGCAGGTTTCTGTATTTATAACATTTGAAGCCAATGCATGCTTGCCACGTGTAATACATTAGGTAAAAAGATCCTTATTGGAAGGGAAGATCACATTCATGGCCTTATGACTAGGAAGATTTGAAAAAGTCAACCTTGAGTAGGTAAAATTACTCTTGCTGTTAATTACAATCTAACCTTTATTTGGTCCGTCCCCTCCAAGACAAGTCGTGTTTGCTCTCCATGCATGCAAACACGATATCCCTTTCAATTTTAATTTTTTTTTTCCAAAAATGTTAATATTTTCCCCCATCTTTCATCAAACCCAAAGAGCACCGTACTGTAAGTTAACGTTTCTGTGTTCGTCCTTAGTCCAAGGATAGGATTAGTATCTTCGGTCCATGTAATATTAGATTATGTTACTTGTATATAAAAATAATACGATGAAAATCTTTTATATAAAAAAGATTTGATGAAAAAGTTGACTTTGTTTGAAACTGTCAAATGGTAAAATGTCATGTATGTAAACTTTTACGTAAGATCCACTTTTATACAAAATTACCTTGTTTTAAATTTTTTTTATCTTTAATTAAATCACGCCCCCACTGAAACTCCCTCCCTGCCTTCATCTACAGCACACTCATAGTCATAGAGAGGAACGGTAAAGAGACATGTCACTATGTCAGAAGAAAATTCACTCAAGAAACTGAAGAAAAGGAAAAATATTGGAGAAACCTCAAGAGATGGAAAATTCCCTGCTCCCTGAAGTGGTGTTTTTTCTTCTTTCTTTTCTCCTTCAAATTTGAAATAAATGTGGGCATCCCTTTATATATAATCTATTAGTTTATGAATCCACAGATTTGTAAATGTTGAATTGTACCATTTAACTTGCATTTTCCCGAGCAATTACGGGCATATGTGCTTTAGGATTCCCTATAAGTTTTGAGGTCAGTTAGTTTATATAACAATGAACCGAACAAAGTGGAGAAAAAAGATTCATGTAGCTGGCTCCAATTATACAAGGATCTAGGATTAGTTTTTATTCGTTGTTCCAAGGAACAAAAATGGGTGCATTTGTGATTTTAAAGATTATTTTTTTGTGCAAATTGTAGCACGGATTGTTGATGATCAACACTTGAATTTGTTTGTTAAAATTTAAGTTTAAATGTTAATTCTCAAGAACAAAAATTTAGTTGCAAAGAAAAATGCTTTCAACTTGTGATGATGTTTAGGGGTAATTAAGAGAAGTAGTAGTACCCCGACAATCGTGCTATATTAAGTTACAAGGTATGTTAGATACCATCACAACTCACGAGCATAAGAATATAAGTTAATAGATCAAAACATAGTCATGGTTAGATAATGATGATCATTGATATTGCATTCGAATGTTAACCGATTAAGCCCATGTTTGTCTCCCTTAAAAACAAGAATCTTTAATTTTCATACTCATTTTCAATCACAAATTTATACAATAAAGTATTTTGCACGTAAACTCAAAATTTTTCCATATAATTTAACCACACATTCTCCAAAAAAATCACTCTTCAAAACTTTAATTTTTTTTAAAAAATAATGGCCATCAAACAGGGGCTAAATGTGGATAATGTGAATTTTGGTTTGTGGGGTGAATGTTGGGTGGACAGGACAACCCTGATGGAAGAAAAGGGTGGGGGCTTGAACCAGTTTAATGCTTCTAAAAAATCTTTAGTTCTTCAGAGTTAAAAATTGATTCTCTTTTGGGAGTCATTTGTGCAGTGTTCAATTCGTGGCAAATCCCCACTTGTTAATGATACATTGAGGATCACTTACTATGAATTTAGTTGCTATTGAGCAATCAGCATGTTTTTTACATAATTTCCTTAAAACAAAAATTTTATCCTAGCTATGTGGGCATAGATCACATGACTGCACACTTTTTAATGTGTTGTGTTGCTTAAGTATACATTTGTAAGATTCCCAAAAATAAAATGGATTCTTCATGATCAAAATTTTGATCACATCCACACACATGCATGGCTTCTGGATTGTTTACTTTTGCCTGAACCTCTTAAGATGCATTACATGGTGAAAATGAAAAGGAGATGCACAAATCTGTTTTAAATGGTGATGGAAATTGTGATTTTGGTGTCAACACTAACCAAGTATAAGCTCTGAAATAAGCAACCAAATGACAATGTTTCTTAGATGAGGAAAAGGCAGAAACAAGCAGAATCGCCAGTGCTTGTAAATTACTAATTTTTTACTGCAAATTATCATTTATTTATCAATATCAAGTTTTGATGGTGCTAATTGGGTAATGATATCTGTACTTACTTTAGGCAATTCAAAAAAGGCTAGTAAAATAAAAAAAGAAAGATCGGTTATTGGTAAACCAATCATCCCATGAGAATTCACCCGAAAAGAATAAAAGCATTCAGCTTCTTGTTTTTAAATTGCATTCTTCAATTCAACTACTCATGGAATGTCTTCTTTTCAGAGAATATGATGCTGCAGAACATATTCGAGCAGGATAAGAAGCGTGATCTCCATAAAAGCATGTTTAAACGAGCTTAAAAGCACAGTTTCTGAGAAGCATCAATGTTATTTTTAAAATTTATTATTTTAAACTTCCCCTAAAGAAAGAATTATTTATTTTAGAATAGACTTATTTTACAGGTCCAGGACCAAATTTACAATGTGTGTTGGCAACAAACATGTCAATATGATTTCAAGCATGCATCAGAGAATAATATACCGAGAAAATACAAAACGGGCAAAAACTGGAAATAGGAATAGGTAAACAGTGTCAATATTACATCTCAGCCTTCTGAAAATTTATCACACACATCAGGACCATCTACACAGTCAACTGATTTTATTGAAAAAAACTAAACTCATTTATTGATGCTCCAACACTTGGAGACGCCACACACTATAAAGAGACTACTACTTAGTCGAGAAAACCAGTAAACGATGATAAATCGCAGTATTCATAATTATTTCTTCTCGACTTTCTTGTCCTGGTTCTCGTCCCAGACGAATTGCAGAATTGACCTTGGCGAACCGCAGTTTTCAGCACTGGTAAAGCTGCTGTAGTTAACAGATCCGCCAAGACCAACAACTTCAAAGCTCCTTTCTCCACAAACATATCCATCCAAATTAAGTGCGAAGTCCAGATCAAGGTCCTTCCCAGCAAAAGAAGAATGCAAAGCTACAGAAAACTTAGCCGGTTGGAAGCAAGCCAGTACCCTCTCGAGCAGGAGGGACACATCAACCACTCTGAAATCATATCCAACTGCTTCAAAACTTGCATAACTGAAGCCATCCTCTGGAGTCACATGAATTGTAGAGATTGCAGCACCTTCAACAGCATTCATGGAGTACCCGCAGGGGTCAAAATCAAAATCACATATCTCAGAATCCGGGAGAATTTTCCTGATGCCGGAAGCTTCAGTCATGACAGCTGCAGAGCTTGATTGAGTCTTGTAAAATACAGAGGCCTTCTTCTGGTTCAAATTGGTCATGCACATTTCTAGGGTGTACACCGGACCCAGATCATCGGTCGGGGTAGCTGATGCACAGTAGACATGCCATTTCTGATTTTTATCAGCACCACCCATCACATAGGCATTGCTGCTCAGCCCATGTTTGCCAAAATAGACGTCTAGAGCAGCTACTTCTTCAGAAAAGCTACGATGTGGAAATGGCTGAGCCCCAGGAAATATGAAACTTCCACGGGTATATCTAACAGAATTCACGGTGAGTCTGAGAATATCCGCAAGTTTGAGGATGGGTGGGATTGAAAGCAGCAGTTTTGTAGTCCCACAAGTTTTAATTATTATCTTGTATGGGTACACAAAGAGGCTAGACTCTGATAGGACATATGAATCGACTTCATCATTAGACAATGAAGACACAATGGTGCATTGAGCTGGGTCTAGAATTTCGTCCAATTGAGATTTGGCCAAAGATCGGAGGCCACGACCTCCAGGGTCAGAAAATATTCCAGGTTCATAAAAAGAAATCTCGAGCCTCTTTTCGTAACCTTCAAATCCAATTGCAGAAACTGGCAAGGCCATTTTGTCTTAGATGAAAGGAGCAACGTGGAAAGCAAGAACAAGGACAAGGAAATAAGAACTTAAACAAAGACAGTAGCTGAATTTTAATGTAGACACTGTTCCCGGAACCACCTCTGGTGGTTATTGCACAACCCAACCGATCTCAGGATGGCTTCCGTGCGCACTGTAGATAAGGAAAGCACAGTTAAAAAAATAACAATTCCATGATGATCTAAGAAAATTAAAAATCAGAAGAACCAGAAGAACAGAAGAAATCAAACTCACGTTAGAGTATGCAGCAGATTTGAATTTCTTGATTCCTCCGTGTGGTCGAACGTCTTCAATGCTGTATCCGAGTGGATCTTCGTAGAATAAGGATTTACTACTACTACTACTAGACTTCTTCTTCCCACCTTTTGATTCCATTAGATCATTCGGTTTTAGCTGTTAAAACAATCAAGACAAGTATCAAAACCAGATGGGAACATCAATTTAACTTATTCAGAGGAAAAACTGTGATAAGCATGCATAGCAGACAAAGTCAGAAACTACATGAGCTCTACATAAATGCTGATAAAAACCCTGGAAACTATCATCAGCGTTTTACAATAACCTAATGATTGCAGCAGAGATAAAATAGGAATGAAGGGTAAGTATGAAATTAAACATTAAGAGAACAGTAATGGGAAAAAAATAGAGAGGAATTATAGAAAAATTCGTAGAGGAAGGTTATAAGGTGAATAAACACGCTAAAATGACAAACAGGACATGATACACTGATACTTCAACACATTTTTTCCCATCTTCTACCAAAAAAACATAATTGAACTTGTAACTGCAATGCAAAATTTCTAGATTCACATAAGAAGAAACCTCTAAACCCACATATAAATCTAAAACAGGATTCTTCTTTTAAAAACACTAAGAGAAAAACTACAGTAAAATAATAGAAGTTTTAAATAAACATATTTTAAATTTTAATGATGAGTTGATTAATGAATGGCCAATGCAAAAGCCAAAATTCATCCACGAACATATAGATCTCTGTGGGTATGGTTCATATAATATTTAAAAATCAAAGGGCTAAAAAGAAAACCAAGAAATGATACATACGAAATTGGAAATATGTGAGATAGGCAGACTAAAATCTTCCTTCTTTCAGAAAGCTTCAATAATCAAACCCTGTTAACAATAACAAAGTCTTATCAAGATCCTGATAATACACATCAAATCATGATATTAAGTAATAAAACAATAAAAACAAAATCAAGCCCTAGAAATAAAGTAAACCAAAATGTCATAAAAACATCAAGAATACACTTCTAATCAAGACACGAAACAATAAATCAACACAAATAAAATTATACCCTAAAACTAAAATAAAGCAAGATCCAATCGCCGATCTAAAGAACGCACATCAAGTCACGCTATAAAACAATAAATGAAAAGGATTACGTAAGAAACTTACAGATTAAAGCGTCGAATTTGAATAGGATCGAAAACAAATCTCGATTTTGAGAGCTCTCGACCGAAAATTGAAACGGAAAGAAGAGAATTTTATAGAAAATTTTGGACGGTTTCTGACACGAGGGGTAACGAATAATTGTGATATGAGTGGAAGGAGGCGGATGCGTGAATTTATAGGGCAAGAAGCGTGTACAAACCAACCACGTATGTTCACTATATTCACGCTTCTACCCTCCATGTTTATCTCAGTTTTATTAATATATATTTTTACGACTCCGCCTGTTATATTTTCCCATAATATCTGCAATATTATCTTTTTGGGGAAAAAATTGTAAAAGTAATATTTTGATTAAAAAGAAAAATGAAAACTGGGTTGACACGTGTACTATCATAAATATTTTATGTGTCGGTGAAATGAAGAGACCAAAAAGAGTAATGCTATTTAGATTTTTTTATTTTTTTTTACACTTACGGTTCGTTTAATTGCAAGGATGAAAAGAAAATGAATTTCAGGGAAAATAATTGCCTAAAATTATTTTTCAAGGAATTGTTAATTAAGTGTTTTTGATTGGTATAATTTTTCACCCGAAAAATTTTTAAATTTTGTGTTCGTTTGGATTTGTTTTATATGGAAATTGTCCATTAAAATGATAATGTTTTCCACAATTGGTTATAAAATTTGTTTTCATTGCCAAAAAAAAAAAAATTTCCTAAAAACTCATTTTTTTCATCAAAGTTTAGTATTCGTTTTGCTTTGTTTTACATGGAAATTGTTTATTAAAGTAAAAAAAAATTTTACAATTGATTATAAAATTTGTTTCCATTGCCAAAAAAAAAAAAAAACTAGCAGCAGA
>CAIGRN010152230.1:0-12253 GCA_903798345.1 Fraxinus anomala
GGAACTCACTAACCTCTCACCACGAACTTTTCATGAATCATCAACCCCAAGGAGGATTGCTGCTATTTCTTCACCTACAGTTTGCAGGCCAAAATTTAGTAATGGAAATATAACAAGCTCTTGACTAATGAGTCCCGTGTTTTTAGCCTCTCCTACCATTTCTCCTACAGTGTGTTGTGTTGCGTATTTGCACATTCTGCTGGCATTTACTTTACAATCTCATCACTGTAGTCTGATCTGTCCCTGCCTGCATTTCTTCATATTTGCTGTAAATAAATGAAGACTGGTTTTTTAAGCTCCCCTTTGATCTTTATATGCACCATCCTTACCTAATATAGTGTAGACTTTAAGCTCCAAGTCAAGAATATAACTAAGTATCTGGTTCATTTTGAATTCATTTTGCTCGTTCAATACAGAATCTGTTGATTCTCGGCGATAGAAGCTGAATTATGACGGTTCTGTACACATCTAGTGATTCCAAACTGTGCTACACCATGCCCAACCCCAATGTCTATACTCGTACATAATAGTAGTGTCCCCAAGTCATCTATTAGATGATAAACATTGCCTTTTGCCAAAATTTGATTTGCATATTATTCTATGTACATCCATTTTCTAGGTGACGTGACTGACCCACCTAGAAAAATTGAGATTGATTATGCAACTAAAATGAAAAATTGACAATTAATTTGTTCTTTTTTAGGAAGGGTGAACGCTCAGCGATAGGTCAGGGACTAATTGCAATATTTTCCCTATTATGTCAAGATTCTTGGCTTTTTGGATGCGCTAATTAGGACTGTGCACTTCTTTATGCTTTAGATTTGTCCAACAATCAACAATTAAATATATTTTATTAGGGTTCTTGATTTCCTACATGGAAAATTATGGGAAACTCTGCAAAGCAATACTATGTATAGTGAGAGATCGAGAATAGTTTCGAATGATTTTAGTCTATAATGGAAACACAAAAGAAGGTAGAAAGAAATATTTTATTCGCCCACATTTGAATTTGTACAGTATAAGGTATATATCTCTACTATCTTAAAAGTGAATCCACTATTTACTGTTCATTTGTGAAACTTTTTTTCCATAACCAATTCATCACTACCCATCCTCTACTATTCATATAAGGTTTAAGGGTAATTTGGACTTCTTCATATACCATGTCCACAATTGTTGACTTTCAACCTAGGTAAAAAAATTTCTTCGAACTGTGCGGAGATTGGTGTCCGCATAGCACGGATACTGGTGTTCGCGGTGTGTCCGCACACTTGTCCGCGTTGTGTGGAGATTCACTCCGCACAAGGCGATTTTTTTTTTTGTGCCAAAAAAAATTAACATTTCATTATTCTAAATACTATTAATAATTTAATTCAATAACATTAATAAAAATTACAATAGTTTACAAATCATATTAATACAAGAAAAATTCATTCAATACATATATGAAAATCAAAACCCCCTTGACCCCCGCGACCTGAGTTGATCCCCATCGGAAGTGTTGCCCCCGAACCCCCATGAGGGGCAGCGCTCCCTTGACCCCCGACCTTAAAATTAAAATTTGATTAGTTTTGAAATAAACGAAAATTTATCAAATAAGCGCAATGAAATTATTGTATCCTTACCTGTCAAGAATTTCCAAATTCAAAAATGCTTCAGGCAACACTTCTGCTTTAGATGCTGAGTATTTCTCCGAACTGTATGGAGCATTACTCCACACAGTGCGGAGTTTACTTCACATTTGTGCAAAGTTTAAAAAAACTCAATTTCCAATTAGACCATGCTTTGCAATAATTATAAACAAAGCACATGGTCAAACACTTGATTTCATTAGTTTGTATCTTCCAGAATCAATTTTCTGTCATGGTCAGCTTTATGTAGCGTTATCAAGAGCAAAAACAAGCACATCTATAAAAGTTTTGTTTAAACCATCAAACACTGAGAATTTACACAACACATGTACTAAGAATATTGTGTACAAGAAAATTCTTTCATTCATATATCAATAGAACTACAACCTTCATGAGTAGTTTTGATGTTTGACATCTTCGTCTACCTTCTTTGAGATCAAATTGAATCTGCCTCTTCGGTGATATATACTCTGACAAAGGTTCTTACTCTGATCAATCTAATTATACTTTCACTCGTGATTTTTAACTTTAGCTAGATAGATGCATATAAAATATTTTGTTCACATAAATTTCTCAATCACATGTACTTGTACAGGAAGTGCACTTTTTACTCTTTATTATGAAGATTGGCTACTTGAGATTGTTTATTCAATTCTTCATATACTTCTACATGTTTTTTGCTTAAAGTTCAAAAGAAATTTAAATTATTAGAAAATATATCATGTCTTTGCTTTGGAGTCCGCTAATATTGATTAGGGCATTACATTTCTCTTTTCTGATTTTTCTTTCATCTGTATTAATGCAGAATTTTGTCGTTTATGGTTATGCTCGAACTAAGATGACTGATGAGGAACCGAGAAACATGATAAGCAAAACCTTTACTTGCAGAATTGATGAAAGGCATGAATTTCTGTTAAATAATTTGAATTATTAGATAGTTTTGTCGTTTTTTATTTAGTTATTTTGGTGATGGCTTACAGAGAGAACAATCAAGACAAAATGTGCTACTCGACCTTTCAATTTGAATATGGAGTTAACAATGCCTTCATGGTACAACAACTGGATGAAACTCACAATGAGTGGGTTTGTGCAAGCGAAGTGTTTTAGTTATGAATTGATTATTGACACAAACTTTTCCATATACATATAAATTTGTTGGTTAATATGTTTTTGAGATTTAAAACTCTGCCTGCTTCAGCTTGGTGCCAATGTCATACTCGCTGTCTCACTTGCTGTGTGCAAAGTTGGAGCAGCTGTTCTCAATATTCTACTTTACAATGTAGGTGTATTCATATTATTATTTGTTGTAATTTACTAAAAAATATTACATTTACAGTTTTATTTCTTTGCATTTAGTCAATAATTTAGCATTCTAACCATAGAACTACAAAATTCAAAACACAAACCAACTAGAAAAGCTTTTTTGACATTACAAAGCTTTGTTTTCTGTTAACTTATCGATTTCTTGTTCAATTACTAAATTCATATAACATTGAATACACTAACAATACTTCCAAAATAGTGCAACCCGTGCATTGCACGGGTAGAAAACTAGTAGTATAATAATGAAATTTATCATCAATATGATTGTGACACATTCCCTGTCTAATAGAGTGCACTGTGATTGCAATAGGTGTACACATTTACAAATAACAATTTACAAATCTCAGCAGTTTGTTATTTGCTAATATTCCCCCACAAACGAAGGGTGGTAGGAGCAAGAATCCTTAGTTTGTGCTTCAGCCGAGTAAAATGTTGAACATCAAGAGGTTTTTTAAGGATGTCTGCAAGCTGATCAAATGCAGGAACATGCTGGACATCTAGAATGTTATTAAGAACTCGTTTCCTGACAAAGTAGAGGTCAAGCTCCAAATGCTTCGTACGAGAATGTAAAACTGGATTAGCACTAAGAGCCACCATGCTCATATTATCGCACCAAATGACTAGAATTTTAGTTTGATAGATTTGGAGCTCCTCAAGTAAAGATTGCAACCACGTTAATTTATAAGTAGCTTTAGCTAAGCTACAATATTTAGCTTTAGTACTTGTGCGAGAAATGGTAGATTGTTTCTTTGAGCTCCATGAAACTAGATTATCCCCAAAAAAATAAACAGTAACCAGGAGTGGAACGGCGGTCAACTAAGTCCCGTGCCCAATCGGAATCTGAAAACCCATGAAGATAAAGATTATTAGACTTGGAGAAGTGAGACCATGATTTGCAGTACCACAAAGCTATTGAAGAATGCGTTTGACTGCTTTGCAATGTGTTTCAAGAGGAGACTGTATGAATTGGCATACTTTATTTACACAGTATGCTATTTCAGGCCTCGTAATTGTTACATATTGCAATTCCCCAACAGTGCTTCGGTATAAAGTTGGATCGCCATCAGAGGAAGTGAGGGACAGATTTGTCACCATGGGAGTTGGTTGCGGTTTAGCATTGCTCATCTTAACTCGATTAAGGAGATCTTTGATATACTTCTCTTGGTACAACAATAGACCACCGGTAGTAGTATGTTTCACCTCAATTTCTAAAAAATAATGAAAGACTGCCCTAGTCTTTCAAGGAAAATTTAGAGTGTAAACAAGAAATCAGAGACTCAATTGCTGGACTACTCCTCCCAGTAATCAATATTTCGTCTACATATACAATGACCTATATAGAAAGTGTGGCATTGCATTTGATAAAAAGAGAAGTATCTGCTCGAGAAGCATGAAAACCAAGAGATAAGAGAGAAGTCTTCAAAAGATCAAACTACGCCCGAGTGGCTTGTTTTAATCCATACAAAGCTTTATTGAGCTTGCAGACCAGCCTATCATCTGGTGCACGAGCTTCAAATCCAAGGGCTAAGCCATATAAAAAGGAATGCATTATTTACATCAAGTTGACGCACCTACCATGTTTGTTGTGAAGTGTCATCTTCTATAAAAAGTATCATACAATCAGCAAGAAAGTCATCCTCCATTTTGTTGCGAAGTGTCATCTTCACATGTTTCATTGCTGAAAATGCTCACTCAGTGCTTGCAGTAGAAACATGTAATGTCAATATAAGACTAATCAATTTAGTCACCATAATGTAACTTTCTGACCTTCTACTCTCAGTCAACCGTCTGCATAACTCAGTAAGTGTAAATACATGAAATCGAGGCTCACCCTTCATATCTAACTCATAATGTGGTAACTCAAATTCTAATGTAATAATATCTTGTTTTGAAAAATCTTGAGGATAGAATTTCTCTACAAGTGTGCAAATTTTACGACTGTCAAATGATCTAAATGAATATTTAGAATCCAAAGCAACGCCGAGAGAAAGGAGTTCTACTGATACGTCATTAAATCTTGTACTTAACTCCATCATCACAAAATCTATTGAATCGTTGAAGACATCATAGTGGTAATAATGCTTAACTGTAGTTTCATCACTAGAACGACCAATGTTATACAAACATTCTAGATTAGGTATTGTAATATCATTTCTTGAGCAAAAAAATTTCGCTTCTTGAAGAAATTCTTCCCAACTGTCATCTCTCAATTTTTGAAGCAAATGTTTTGTAGTAGACACAAACCTTAAAGCAGCGAAGATATCTTGAGATTTTTTTTGAAGGGTTTGACAAAGAACATCAGCGATTCTCATAATTTTATAGATCAAATGCAAGATAAATATGAACTTAAAACTCGCAAACTTTTTGTAAGCACCACGAGCTTCAACCAAAGATCTGCCATTTGAACAATGGTCACAAATATATTCAAGCACTTTGCGGGTTGCACCATACATATCTATCAAGATCTTTACAGAGTCGTAATGTGAACTCCAACGAGTAGCTTCTGACCATTGCAAATTAACCATTTGATTGGCTCCACTTCTATATTCGAGCTCCCCAACAGCCATCATACGCTGAATTTCCTCTCTATGAGAAGCTTGCAACTCAGTAACTCGTTTAGGAGAAAAAGTAATTATATTGACAATCTTGTCTAAATGAGAAAAGAAATTCCAAATGACAGGGACATCTTTAGCTGCTGCGACCAACGTCAACTGTAACCGATGGGCAAAATAATGGACGTAGTATATATATTCACAATTTCTAAGAAATAATGCTTGAAGCCCATTCCAAGCACCGCGCATATTACTCGCACCGTCATACCCTTGTCCTCTCATTTTGTTCACCTGAAGTTCATATTCAGCAAGAACACCACATATTTTGTTTTTGAGATTCAATGACGTGGTATCACTAATTCTTTTGATTGCAAACTGCCACGACTATTCACAATCCTCAAGATAATGACCATCTGTTCTCGATTTGATGCATCTTGTGCTTCATCAACAAGAATGCAAAAGCATTCATCCCCAACTTCCTCTCGAATCATTCGTTGTACTCTATTTGCCATAATATGCAAAATTTCTTTCTGAAAAGTTGGAGCAATGTATTGGGCATTTTGTGGTGTATTTTCCAATACAACTTTACTAATTTCTGGATTCAAATCTGCCGCGTACTTTATTAGTTGTATAAAATTCCCACGGTTAAGAGAAGATAGTGATTCATCGTTACCTCTGAACCCTAAACCTTGAAATGTTAGCCATTGAACACTTTTAATTGAAGTAATTAGATGCAAACGACATTTATGAAGTTCCTTCCAACACATTATGCATCACCTTGTTAATATGTTGAGAAGGTCGGATTAAATCTTCAGCTCTAGTCTCACACAATTTATAATATGTTGAATTAACATGAATAAGAAATGCACACTTACTTCCATCCTTAACCCTCTTCCAATTATTATATCATTCGGTAATCAATCCCAAACATCAAAACGAATTGTCATCTCTTTGAAAAATAAAACAGTAAAAACAATGTCCTTTCAGTTGAAGGAGAATACTCCAACCAAGGAAATTCATCGAACCACTTTTTCTGAAACCGATGGGCTTGCTTTTTTCCTTTTATCCTTGGATACTCGTTAAGCATCAGCTGATAAGGTCCAACTTTCTTTATATAAAATTCTAATCTCATCTCGTAGATTGACGGGATGTTCAAATATTTGCTTTCATTTTCCCGGATCTCGTTCAATACAAGTACATGATTGCAATTCAAGAATTGAGACTGATGAATGTTCAATTTCTGGAGATGAAATTGGAGGATGTTGCATAGGAGTTGAGACTGACAGATGTTCAATTTCTGGAGATGTACATATATTTTCACTAGATTGCCCCGTCTTCTAAAAAATGAAAATATCGTCTTTATTCTCTTTGATGAAGGTTGAGCTTCCATTTGTAAATGCTGAAAATAATAGAAAGAATAAAAAAACTGAGATTAAATAACATAGGCAACAAATTCATTGTCGATTAAATTCATTGCTGCAGATTACAGTAAAAACTAAACATAATCTCCACTAATTCCGTAAAAACTATTTTTGATTATTGGGCTCCTTTTTGCTTTGATGTTTGCACCATTGAAATCCACTAATTCACACTCAATCAACAACTTTTTTTCAGCAAGTAAATCAACTAATCTTACACTAAGTGCACATTAGTCAAAAAAGTATTTGATAACTACATCTATGGAACACCGTTGACATTATATATAAGCATTCCTAAAACTACATCTATGGAACATCCCATTATCCTCTCTAAATCGTTCATGAGATTTCAGATTCTAACGGCCGAAAGGTAAACATTTTTTGTTATGTTTTGGGTTCATAGTTCAATTAAATAATTAGGTTTTATCGCACGTAGATTATTTATCCTCAAACCCTCTATTTATAGTTCCTTTTGGTACTGTTTATTTCTTGAACTTAACGACTCTGATTTGTTTTTTAATATAGTTATGTTAGGAAACTCGTATCCTTATTTCTTGCACTAGAATTTGGTATAGTCGAAATTATGATCTTGTGGGGCTTTCAATATTTTTCAGATTCTGAATCTTGGGTTGAATTTTGGGGAAATATTGGTTGGTTTTTAAGCCGGGTAGTGATTGGAAAGTGGGAAATCATTATGGATGGTATGTCACCAGAATATCTAGATTCTACATCCTTGGAAAACTTCAACAGCCACTATAAATTCAACAGAAAAGTGACTAAACAAAACCAGCAAGAAAGAATCAGGAATTGGGACAGATTCGACTTGAGAAAATACCAAATATAATTTACTAAACTAACAAGAAAAAACCAACCAATGCGTAGTGATGGCAAAAAAGCCCCCACCCCCGCCCCGACCCGACCCGACCCGACCCGAATGGGGAGGAAAAAACCCTCCCGACGGGTTGGCGGGCAAGCTGAGGCAAGGATCCCCGCCCCGTCTCGAGTTTCGGGGCGGGTGGGGCGAAGATGCCCTGGTTAGTTTGAGCATTATTTACTTTGGATATTAAAATTTTGAATTTGTATTTTAACTGTAATTTTTTGAAGAAAAAAAGGGGAGCAGGCCTGCACTCGCCCCGCCTTGTCTAAGGCAGGGCAAGGCGGGGGTCCCCCGCTCAGAACCCACACCGCTGCCATTCATACTCGTGAGAATTGCAATTTCAATTCAATTTTAGGGTTGAATGGAATTGGCTGCTCTTTGACACCTCGAAGAAATGACGATTTCATGTTGAATGAGAATGTGATATAATGATATTTGGGTTGTGTTATAAATAAATAGGATTGGACTTTTGGGTGATGGGCTGAATTTTTTTAAACTGGGCTTGTACAAAAAAAAAAATAGAACTAAACTAACTTGGATTTGGGCTAGACCTCGATCGGGCTACAGCCCGGTCCAGCCCCCCAATCCGTCCCTGACTAAAAGTATCTGTTTAATCACAGCCAAGAACTTAATGGTAACCTTTTGCAACTAGTCTCGCCTTATATCGAGAGATAGAACCATCAAGATTCTCTTAAGTTTAAAAACCAATTTGTTGCCAATCAACTTTCTGTCTTAGGGCAAAAAGACTAAGTTCCAAGTATTATTGTTAATTAATGCAGCATATTCCTCATGCATTGCAATATTTCACCGAGGACAGTGGCGGACCCAGCACCCGGCGAGTCCTGGCAGCCGCCCGTGCTGGATTCGCCGGAACAAATTTTTTTTTTTTTTTACAATGATTAAACTTTTCATATTATATAGCTGGTAAGTTCTTTTGTTATCATACATCTTTTGTAACTTAGTTGGCAGGACATTATTTATGCACATGAGAGGTCCCAATTTCCAATTCATTTCTCCACAATTTTGTTGTCAAATATTTTAAATACTACAATTTTTACAAAAATCAAACGAAATAAGGGAAGAGATTTGAACCCGAGACCTCTCCGTAGGATAATGACTGCTTGACCGTTGTGGCACTCATAGAATTTGATATTAANCAATTCATTTCTCCACAATTTTGTTGTCAAATATTTTAAATACTACAATTTTTACCAAAATCAAATGAAATAAGGGAAGGGATTTGAACCCGAGACCTCTCCGTAGGATAGTGAACGCTTGACCGTTGTGACACTCATGGAACTTGATAATAAGTTTTAACAAAATAATATATGTTATATATTATCGGTTTTGATGTAATTGTAAAAATTCAAACCATGTCCTTTCTTTGAATTATACAAAACTTGGTCACAATATCATGTAATAAATATTTTTAGTTTTTACAACAAAATTATATATGTTCATTTTAAACAAAATAATTGTTATATTTTAATTATAGATTTTGTTTGATTTCCCTTTTTTTAAAAATACATTTTTGCCTCTTATTTCAATCGCACATTTTCAATAAAATAATATTATTTGCGAATTCAAAACTTTTTCTTATTTTTAACCACACATTCTCTATCAAATCATTATTTCAAAATATATTTTTTGCAAAAAAAAAATGTGTATCAAACGGGACTCTTAATATTTTATTATTGACAACGATTGATGATCCAAGGTCGCCCGTACTGATTCGAAATCTTGGGTCCGCCACTGACTGAGGACATTTGAGAGCTTCTTTGAAAGAGTTTGGTTTACTATTTTGTAGGTCGACGGTGAGAAGAACTTTAGGTTTAAAAATTCCAGCCTTAGATCGGATGACCATACGATGAGTATTAATAGGTTGCGGAGACATAGGTGATTATTTCGACAGGGAAGGTAGAACAGTAGGCAATTATTTAGGCTCGCCGGTTGATTCACCAGGGAACGGTGAGGGCATAGAGTGTGTTTGGAGAGTGAGGTGCTAGAGAGTTTTACTGTGAGGAATCACGGTTGGGATTAGTTTTTAGCAAATAATTAGTAGAATATTGTCCAAGATGAGTTGATTGCATAGGCGGACATAGGACTGAAGGAGGTTGACTAACACTAGAAATTGTAGAAGGCTTTTTTGAAGCATATAGAAAAGTTTTCTCATCCAACACTACAATGACGAGATATGAAGACCCTTCCATCAGGTGCTAAGCACTTATACCCTTTGTGGTTAATACGGTAACCAATGAAGGCAAGGGAAACACATGTAGCCAGACACGCGTAAAAATGAATAATCAAGTTTGGTATGCAATAGCCTTTCCAAAGGAGATTGACCACTCAAGACTGTAGTAAGCAATGTTCTAAAAAGTGTAAAGTGTGGTTAGTTGTGGAGGCGAAACTTCAAGATTTACGAGCTTAAGCGAGCCTAGACAAGGTTTAGACGTAAAAAGATGTTTTCTTATTTTTAATATTATTTTAAATTTCTAATCATTTTAAAAATTATTTAATAATTAAAATAATATATATCAAATATCTAAAATTATAAAATACTATATTTACTTAATAATTTCTACCATTAGTCAATTATATAATTTTTTTAAGTTTTCGAAATGCAAAAATTAGAATATTTTTCATAGTTTCAATTTTAACTAGACTAGTCTCAGTTAATAGATTTATAAGAATTTCATACATACTTTTGAGTTTGCAACAAAATAAAAAGTCTCAGAATCATAATTACATAATGTAGATAGTACTATAGCTTAAATCTTATTCAACTATTTAGATAAAGTTATTTTTTTTATTTTGTACAAATAAAATCTTTTAAAATTTTGAAATTAAAGTCAAATGAAAAGTTTTTTAAAAATAAAAAAATTAATAAACTAAAGTCAAATAAAAGACTTTAAAAAAAGGAAAAAAATTAAAACGAAAACTAAAAAAGCTCGTCTAGGAAGATGAAAAAGAGGAAGGAAAAAACTCAACTATTTAGGAATTGGAAAAAAAAAAAAACCATCCAGACGTGAAGCGAGATATTTTATTCGAGTTTCAAGTCTGGCACCGCCTATGCAAGCTTTTTAGAACACTATTAGTAGGTAATCTGTTGATAAGGTATAGAGCACTTGAGAAAGCATCAACCCAAAATTTTAGTGGTAATGAGGCTTGGGCTAAAAGAGTAAGACCATACTCAACAATGTGCCTATACTTACGTTCAACGACTCCAATTTGTTCAGATGTACGAGGACAAGAATGTCTGTAGGTTCTGAACTCAAGTACTGTATAAGGGACCGAAATTCACCCCACAATTTTTTTTTTTTTGTAGAATTTTGATCTTTTTGTCGAGTAATAATTCAACTTGAGCCTTGAATCGAAGAAAAACATGGTAGACTTCAAACTTGCTTTCAAGGAAAAATATCCAAATTTATCTAGAGTAAGCATCCATAAAGCTCACATAATAGCAGTAACCATTAGTGGATGGTGTGAATGCTGGACCCCATGATCAAAATATACCAAATGTAATGTCTCATGATAAACAGCCTCAAAACGAGAGAATGATAACTTTTTGCTTTTCCCCAATTGGCAAGCAAAGCAAAATGATATATCTTCATTCATTTGAACATGGATATTACAAAAGTATAGAACCATCCTGACAATTGGAGCAGCGGGATGACCGAGCTTCATATGCCCGAGGTCCACAATTTGATTGAGTCTAACATTAGACTTAACTGGACATAAAGATACCAGACTTAAACTAGCACCTATTGACTGTAAAGAAAAGACAGTAGGACAACTCGACTGACGTTGAATGGAAGAACTTGAGGATGACAATTGAGATTATGCAGGAGATGCCTTAAAACAGAATAAATCGATACAACCCATTATGTGGTCTCCTTCGGAGTAGCTCCATTCCCGTGGCCTGCTCCTTCACAAAACACAAATTCGGGTGAAATTCAAAATAAACATGATTGTCCGACAAATTGGCTAACACTAAGCAAATTCTTTGTAATTTGTGGAACATGCAATAAGTTAGACAAAGTATAAACACATGACACATTAGGAGAATTAAAAAAGGATGAGCCAACATGAGATATTGAAAGACCTTTACCATTACCTATCACAATTTTGTTGCTCCCTAGATATTCATTGCCAATATGCAGGTTGTTCAGATCATTGGTCATGTGATTTGTTGCTTCCGAATCTGGAAACCACCCATTCTCAGCAGGTAACTAAGGGGCTACTATCATTTAGCCATGACGAGTCGAACCGAGCCGAGCCGAGCTGAAACTCAAAACTCGGGCTCGACTCGAGCAAAACAGGTCCGAGCATTTTTGGGCCCGAGCCGAGCAAAAGCTCGGCCAAAAAAATGAGGCTCGGCCTGAGTTTTTGGCTCGAGCCTTAGCAGGTCGAGCCGGCTCATTTTTTTTAATTCGTTATAAATATATAATTTTT
>CAIGRN010152235.1:0-40188 GCA_903798345.1 Fraxinus anomala
ACGATTGGACAAAAAATTCTTGTGTGTCTTTGCTTAACCTATGGAGCCACACAAAGCTTTATAACGGCCAAATTATCACCTCCGCCAAAAATTGGGGCTCAAACAGGGGCACAATCTCAACATTTTGAATTTCGAATGTAAATATAACGGCCAAATTATCGCCTCTCCACCCCAAACCCACTTTCAATTCCACCAAACAGCGTGCGTGTGTTTGTAGGTGAAAATGGCAACCCTAACGCCAGGAATCCTACTCAAACTTCTTCAATCCATGAATTCCCACACAAAAGTCACCGGCGACCACCGTTCACCGCTCCTTCAGGTTGTCGGAATCGTGCCGGCCCTTTCCGCCGCCGATTCTCTATGGCCCCACCATGGGTTTTACGTGCAGCTCTCCGACTCAATTAACTCCACCTACGTGTCACTTTCAGACCGAGACACGGAACTTATACTCACAAACCGGCTCCAGCTCGGCCAGTTTGTCCACCTCGACCGGTTTGTCTTCGATTCCTCTCCGGTTCCGGTAGCCATCAATGTGCGTCCCATTGCCGGGCGCCATCCTTTTATTGGAACCCCTGAACCCTTAATTGCTCGGATTTCACCTTCCAGAAACGGGTTTGTTATTCAGCCTGTATCAGATTCCGATCCTTCTGGGGATCCCGTTGCAGCCTATTTGTCGAGAACTGGGAAGAAAGAGGCGGATTCGGGTTCAGTAAGTAGTGTTGCTGATAGAAAAGGGGGTAAGATTAGCACGCAAGTGAGTGCTCCCAAAGAGAATGTAAACGTGAATGTGAATTATGCAGATGAACAGGGTAGTAACAGTAGAACGGATTCAGAACATCGTTCGAAGAGGTTTTCGTCCCCAGGAGCATTGAAGCAAAGATCAATGTCAGCCACGAAGAAAGCACAGGGGGCGGAGAGGGATCCATCGCCCTCCGGGAAATCGGGGAAGAGGTCTGGTTCTCCTGTGCCTTCAAAGTGCGTCGTGCCGGGCCTTGTTGCTGCGAAGGAAGAAAACAGGACATCAAGGGAAGCGTCCATAATTGTGCCTTCTAGGTACCGACAGCCATCGCCTACTACTGGCAGGCGGCAGGCAAGTCCGGTGGTGGCTAGGCGGATGTCGCTGTCCCCTGGCCGACTGTTGTCGGGTGGGATCAAAGTCACGCCATCAGTGGACTCTTCTGGGAGGAAGAAAATGGCTACTATTGCAGCTGGGAATTCTAAAGTTTCAGAGGCCCTTGTGGGGCCTGCAAAACTGGGCAGGAAGAGCTGGGATGAAGGACCGGCTCTGGCTGGCGGAGGTTCTTCTGAGCAGAAAGAAAAGGCTGGAACAAAGAATAGACCGGATTTTCAGGCTATTTTGAGAACTCAGGTTAGTTCCCTTTTCAAATAACTATAATTTATACTAATTTCTTTATTGCAGCGCATGTGGGATCATAATTCTGGTCAGTTGATGAATCCATGTTTAATTTCTTGAATTTTACTTTTAGCCGAGGATGATTATTGTGATTAGAATGAGTTAAAAACATTTTTACCTATGTGGATGTTACTTCATGCATATGTTAATCAGCAATAATCTTCCCTGACATCCATTGGTTATATGTCATAATTTTACAGGCTGCTATATCTAGGCGGTTAAGTGATGTAAATGAGCAACAATTGTATCACAGTTATTCAGATGAAAAACGAAAATCTAATGTGGCTGAGAAACTTTGTCTGCTTGAGAATCCAAACGATTCATCTCCAGTAATCACTATTCATGAAAAGAAATGGACTGATGGAAGTATTCCACTGGATACACTCTCTTCAGGCCTTGCATTGCTTGGGAAGGTATATTTCATTTTCAATTTAATTGCCTGTCTTAACCATAAGTTGTTGTGTTCACTGCTTACTTGAATTGCTGTATTTAACTCCCTTGAATCCTTCATAATTGTGTTCAATGAGCTCATCTAAAAGCTTAAGTGGTCACTTGTTAGAGAAGAACACATTTTTGTATTTAAATTTAGTCTTCATCACCCACCATCACGGGCAAATCTGAATCTATTTTTCATCAACAGATATGTGCACAATTTTCGTAAGCGGACAAGGGCAAAACTTAAAGTCTGCCTACTGCATAATATGTCCAGTAAACTTATCTAAAAGTTAAAATTGTTAGAGGAGAAACACATTTATTTAAATCTAATCTTCAACTATTGGAATATGTATATTGTCATGGTACAGGAAGCTATGCAAAGGAGATTAGTTGCTTCTGCAGCTGCAGCCGAAGCTTTAGAAGAGGCCATTGCCACTGAGTCTATTATGAGGAGCCTAAGGTGATTATTCATTTCTTTCTGTCTTTTTCTCTCTCTGATCACAAAGTTCTTTTTGGATCAAATGGTTGAACAGGTGTTGTATATACAGTTATTGTGTAGGAAATCAAATGCAGATCATAGTTGAATTTGGTTTTGGACTCTGATTAAATTAATACGCTCTGACCTCTGATGCTACTATACGCAACTCCATTGACCGATGAACTAAAATTTTCAATTTCATTATGACAATTATATTTTATTTTCTATTGATTCCAAGGGGTTATTAAGAAGTTTTGAGTTGAAACCTAAATGAGCATCGAATCAAATGTAATTTACATTAAATAGAATTCCTTCCTAGTTATGAATTTAATTCATAGTGTTGTTTGTAATGCTAGATATCATGAGTCATAACAGATGATTCATTTGAATATTAATAGATGATTCATTTGAACATTAATACCTTTTCATCTGTTTACTGTTCACAGCATGTTTTCAGATCTCTGTATGACATCGAAGCCAGAAAATCCTCTACCTACTATTGATCGATTTATGTCAATTTATGAAGATGTTGTGAAATCTACAACAGTGGTTGAATCAATTGCTATAAATCATAATTCAGTAACTCGTCAAAATATCCAAAACGAGCGATCAAAACCTGCTACCTTTTGGGTAGAAGCTGCTCTAGCTACCAATCTTGAAGTTGTCTCCCTCTTGACTAGCCCAAATTTCGAGACTTCAATGAAATTGGAAGATACTGCACAGAAAAAATCTGCCACTGCACCTGTCAAGAATAATACAAAAGTAGTTTCATCATATTTCACTGGAATATGGACTCGAGGCAATGGAATGAATGAGACTGTAGAACTTGCCAAGAATTTGCAATCGGAGATGCAAATGTGGTTTTTAAGGTTTGTCGAGGAGTCCCTAGATGCTGGTTTTCAGGTGTTTGGAAAGAACAATGCGAAGAATCTTCATGGTGGTCCAATAGGAGCAATAGTATCACAGTTGAAGCGTGTAAATGACTGGTTGGATCGTGAAGTATCTAAAAAGGATGAGCTGATGATGGGAAAGATCGAGCCTCTAAAGCGAAAGATCTATAATTTTCTCATGCAACATATCGAGCAACGGTAAAAACGCAATGACAGGTGCCTCACCTTAATTCCCCATGTTACTTGTTATTGATAAAAGTCGTATTATTTTTTTCCTTGTTCAAGTGTTTCATCAATCTTGTGAAACGTTGATAAAATACTAAAATATGGACTATGTTATATCCAAGCATCAACCAGAGGATGTTTAATTGCCTTATGACTGTTTCAGACATTGTGTTTACATGGTTTAGGGTGTATAATTTAGGCTTATATAGCTGTTTAGATGGTTAAGTATCATCCATGTAGTTGATTTTCTAACTAGATAGATACTGATTAGTTTTGGGAGGATGTCTGTGAATCGAAGTAAATCAATAAATGGAGGCTGATATATCATCTTCGATGTAAATTGGTGGACCCTTTATAAGTTTCTAACTAAAGACCCTTTGTTTGTTACTATTGAAAGTCCTTGGCATGAATGCACTATATGCCCAAGACACTTGAAAGTCTTGGGATTAATCATTTCCGAGCCCTTTTCAACTTCAAACGTAGAATAGTATTAAGGAAGAAAAAGTACTAAAATTTTGTCCATCATACGTGTTTTCTATTCCAATTTGAACAAGATTGATGAAAAAAATTAAGTGAAAATATTATTCATAATACTGTCAAGTCTCGTTTAATACTCGGTCTTCAGATCCATATCTTTTTGTTTGAAATAATTTTCCTCATGTAAGGTGAAATGTGAAGTGACATATAAGCCATCACTAATGAACTCTATTTATTCATCCAATAATTTAAGTGTTCATATTGCCTGTTTTTGAAAACTTTGTACCAGTCACCTTAATGTGGCACATTAAGATCTTTAGAAACAATAAGATTGTGTTAATTTTGGTTTATTGCGCCCTTGTCTATTATTTGTACAAACAACGACTATGCAAAATATCTTTTTATTGAACCATTTACGTATTTGTTTATCTTTAAAAGTGCAATTAAGTGGCATATGTTTTCTACTTATAGTGCATATGAACACTTCATCCTACAATTTCTCTCCTCAACCAAAAAGAAAACGCAAATAAAACTCAAAACCTCCGTAATATGACATTGTTACTCAATAAATTCAATAATTGCCATATATCATTGAACACAGTTATTGAAAATCTTTTTATAAAAAGAAATTAAAATTTAAGAAATATTTTCTTATAATTTACTATTATATTGGAATCTCTATATAACATGTATTTTACTTAGGGTGCGTTTGATTGCGAGTATGAAATTTTGTATGGAAAGAAAATGCATTCTAGGCAATTTAACTGTTTAGAACTTATTTGTATGAAAATTATTAATTAAATATGCTCGATTGATTTAGTTTTTAACTTAGAAAATATTATACTTGTCTATTTTTTATTGACGGATTGTGAGAGAGTGGATAAATAAAAGAGAAAAAGGGAGAGTGAATTCCCTAGGAAATAAAATATTACTCCTCCTAAAAAAAATATTTTCCTTGATTTTGATAAAAATATGGTCACGGGACCAAAAGTAGGAAAATATTTTTCATAAAAAAAAATGCCAATCAAAGAGCACAAGAGTATAAATTTGGAAGGAAAAAAAAACATTTTCCATGGAAAATATTAGCAATCAAACTCACTGGTATAATGCCACTGATTTTGCATAACTGCAACAAGGAAAGAATATATCACGCAAAAATTATCACCCGGACTCTAGCACCAGCCGGCAGCCGGCGTCTGCCGGTCAATCCGCAATTTTGATATTATTAATATTTTATAATAACATGAATTGAGAAATATTCAAAGAATTATCCTCCTTAGTGGGTTCCCACTCCGGCGGTCATGAACATCACATTTTTTATTTATTTATTTTCGATTTACATAGTCAAATATTGATCAATAATCCATTGTTTAATTTTATTCATAGCTGTTTAATACAAAATTAAATAATTAAACATGCCTTATCTTTAAAAAGCTCGATTTTTTAGATGAATGGTTTAATATTGTATTAGAGAATACGCCCTATTTGATGTAGCTAAAAAATTCAGATATTTAGTAAATTTTGATTAAATATGGTGAATGTGTGATTAAAGTTAATTTTTTATTTTGATTTAAATTTTTATTAATTTTTTAAATTACACCGAGCCGAGATTAAAAAAGTCCTAGAACGGTATATTATTCACATATAGATCGAACCTTCGAAAAACATAACTTAAATTTTTTATAATAATTGATTTATTAGTTATATTATTGTAATTACTTCGTGATAAAAAAATATTAATAATATTCATGCGCGATATAGATACATGCATTCATATAAATGGGTTTTTAACTATTTAATACAGTATATTTTCAGTAAAATTTAAAAAGAAATAAATTACTTATTTTAATAGCATAATCTATAAAATAAGAGATATTTAAAGAAAAAAGTACTTATTCTATAAGTATCTAGAATTAAAAGAATTTAAGGGAAAAAAAAAAAAAACAAAGACGGTATGAATGCAATCAATATTAATTATTAGATTACGCGTTTACATTTTGGAAACATTCCAATTTTGTACCAGAAAAACCTGTCAATTCTCTCTTCCCATTTGCGTTTATTTCAAGAAAGGAGGGAGAGAAAAATTCAAAGCCATAATCCATCACCACGTTTCACACATAGTAAGAATTATATATTTGTATATAAAGAGAGAGAATTGGTAAACAAATTTTTTTTCATACACAATAAACTCTTCCATTTTTCCATAGTAGTCTTGTACATACATTGTGACTGTGAATTTATTCTGTTGACTTTTTCAACAAATAACCTTTCGGGTTTTTTGGGTTCATATTATTTTGCCTTCGAAAGTCTTTAGATTCTTAGGTTTCCAAAGGGTAGCAGAAGGTTTTGAAGTTATTTGTATGGTGTTTTTCTGTTTTCTTGCAGTGTTTCGGAATAGGAATTTTGGATTGATTGCATAGTAGTTTAACAATAAGAGGATTTGATTTAATTATTGGGTGTAGTTTCTTTACAAGTTCTTGATTGATTGATGAATTGTTTTCAGGTAAAAGGGTTCTGATTTACCCCCTCTAATAGTGGTATTGGAATTCTTTAAAATTAATTATTTGATTTGTTAAAGCTGTGAAGTGTTAAAAGAGGTTTATGGTGCTTGAGTTTAATTCTTAGTAAAAGGAAAAAGGAGCAGCAATAGATGGGAAATAATTGCGTTAGTGCAAGGATTTCTGAGGATGGGTTTTTCCATTCAATTTATCATTCATTGCGGTGGCCCGATATGATTACATATAATAAAAAAGAAGTAAGTCAGGATGGATCTAATGTCGCGAAAGAGCCAGAAGGTTGGAATCCTGTTCAGGAGCCCCCGGTATTGGTGAAGATAGACAAGGATGAGATTAATGTAGTACAGCCCGTGAAATCTGAAACGGTTATCGTAGTTACAGAAGAGGTAAAACAAACTGATGCTAGAAGATGGGAAGAGGTGATCAAGGTCACGAATGAGGATGGAAGTATTGTTCAAACCGCTACACCGGACCACTTGATCTTGATCATGAAGGAGAAGGCAAAACCGGTGCAGCCCTCGAAACCCAAGCAACCTCACAATGTAAAGAGGTTGGCAAGTGCTGGTCTTCAGGTGGATTCAGTGCTAAGAACCAAAACAGGACATTTGAAAGAGTATTATAATTTGGGGCACAAACTTGGACACGGGCAGTATGGAACGACTTTTCTTTGCGTGGAGAAAGAAACTCAAAAAGAATATGCATGTAAATCCATTGCAAAGAGAAAATTGTTAACTATGGACGATGTTGAGGATGTGAGGAGAGAAATTGAGATCATGTATCATTTATCTGGGCATCCTAATATCATTTCTATTAAAGGGGCTTATGAGGATTCTGTGGCAGTTCATGTTGTCATGGAATTGTGTGCAGGAGGTGAGTTGTTTGATAGAATTGTAAAGCAGGGGCATTATTCAGAGAAAAAGGCAGCTGAGCTTACTAGGACAATAGTTGGTGTAATAGAATCATGCCATTCTTTGGGGGTCATGCACGGAGACCTCAAACCCGAGAATTTTCTCTTTGTGAACGAGGATGAGGATTCGCCCATAAAGACTATAGATTTTGGATTATCGGTGTTCTTCAAACCAGGTATGATCTTTCTTGATCAAGTGCAGTGTTCGTTTAATTACTAATAGGAGTTAAAGTGCAGTGTTCTATTAATAGGCTCTTTAGTTACCCTGCGAACCTTGATAGATATAATATGATCCCTTGAAAGTTAATATGTCACCAAAATGGAAACTAGAGTAATTAGGTAAATTTACGAGGGAGTTTTTTCGCTATGAACTTTAGGAATAGAAGTTAATTTTCATGTATGAACAACAGGTCAAATTTTCTCTGATGTGGTTGGGAGCCCTTATTATGTTGCTCCGGAAGTGCTTCGCAAGTGTTATGGACCAGAGGCAGATGTATGGAGCGCAGGTGTGATTATTTATACACTTCTTTGTGGCGTGCCTCCATTTTGGGGTGGTAAGATATAGCTAATTTTTGCCCTCAAGTTTGCTTGCATCTGAATTCTTACACCAACAGTTCTCATGCTTCTGTTTGATTTCCCACAGAAACTGAGCAAGAAATATTTGAAGAGGTTTTGTATGGTGATCTTGACTTCTCGTCAGATCCTTGGCCCAAAATATCCGAAAGTGCTAAAGA
Source organism: Fraxinus anomala (assembly GCA_903798345.1). Taxonomy (NCBI): domain Eukaryota; kingdom Viridiplantae; phylum Streptophyta; class Magnoliopsida; order Lamiales; family Oleaceae; genus Fraxinus; species Fraxinus anomala. Next base: position 8,077 of record CAIGRN010152235.1, read on the forward strand.
CTTGGTGAAGAAAATGCTTTTAAGAGATCCAAGAATGAGGCTAACTACTCATGAAATTCTTTGTAAGTTTCGTTAATTAGTTTTACCTTTATGGTTAGTATGCGTAAAATTCAACGATATGAGTATTGAAACTGTTCTATGCACCAGACGAAAATGAATTAATGATTACTATTTATCTTTTTGCTTAATATACTTGGAATCTTGATTATATAAATGGATTAACAGTAGAAGTTTCAAGTATCGTCACTAGTTTTGAATTAATGTTATGTAAATTTGTAGATTCATTGTTATTTTCTTGTTGGACTGTGTTCAGTGGCGGAGAGGGGTGGGGCTTTGTCCAAGCCAGGTTCTGTAAAAAAATAAAATAAATTGTTATAGCCTATTTTTTTCCACTGTTCAACCCAGTAGCCTCCCGTACCATTGAATCCTGGCTCCGCCCCTGACTGTGTTAATGTCGACATGTGATATCGAGTTATCACTAAATACTGACAGCTATTATTTCTTGAGTCGATTCAACATTTATCGTTAGCCATCGGAATAACAATTAAGACAAAATTTGAAAAACTCTGGAACTGTTTGTTTCCAACTGCAGATTTTCTTTTTACATATTGACTTCTTCTATTCAGTTTAACACTGTTTTTTCCTGCAGGCCACCCATGGGTGCAGGTCAATGGAGTAGCTCCCAATAAGCCTCTTGATTCTGCAGTTTTAAGTCGCTTGAAACAGTTTTCGGCCATGAACAAGCTTAAGAAAATGGCCCTTAGGGTACGTTTCTTACATCTTAACCAGAAAGCGGAGAGAAAATAGGTCATTGAGCAACTGAGAATATACGGACAGCAATTCTTTCATTATTGATGCATATACGACTATAATTCTAGAAAAAAGTACAATTTATGTTTCCTCATGTTTGGTACCATAGTACTAAACAACACAATGTTAACTTCTTTTTATTATAATGTTCAGTGCGCAATCTTCCTACCAAACATGCATTTGGTGTTTGTGGCTATTTCTTGAACCAATTTGTTTGCCTCTAGGTTATTGCGGAAAGTCTCTCCCAAGAAGAAATTGCAGGGTTAAAAGAAATGTTCAAAATGTTAGATATGGACAGCAGTGGTCATATCACTTTCGAAGAACTCAAGGCTGGTCTAAAACGATTTGGAGCTAATCTTGATGAGTCTGAGATATATGATTTGCTGAAGGCCGTAAGTATTATTTTCAGTTTCCTACTTTGGCAAGTTTGCATATATTATATTTATATGAAGGGATATCATATTAATAGCTTAGCCAATATATTTTCTTGAAATGCAGGCAGATGTTGATAGTAGTGGTACAATTGACTATGGCGAGTTCATTGCTGCAACTTTGCATCTGAACAAAATCGAGAAGGAAGATCATTTATTTACTGCTTTTTCATACTTCGACAAAGATAGAAGTGGTTACATTACACGAGATGAACTTCAAAAGGCCTGTGAAGAGTTCGGGATGGATGATGTTCACTTGGAAGAAATAATTCAAGAAGCTGATCTAAACAATGTAAGCGATTCTACTGTCACTTCAACTTTCTAATCTTGATAGTAAAACTCATTTTTCACTTCAAATAATCTCTTCCAAACAAACAATTAGTATTTGTGTATTTATCCACCATTGATAATTGATTGTTTTTTACTTTTTCAGGATGGAAGGATAGATTACAATGAATTTGTGGCTATGATGCATAAAGGGGATACAGATTTGGGTAAGAAAAATTTACAGAATAATACTATTAATATTGGATTTAGGGAGGCAATGCCTATCTATTGACCTCAAAAAGGGAATTTTTCTTTCTTCCTAGTATTTCATTATGTATACAAATCCATTAGGTGAGCATCAAGAAACTGTAAACTAGGATTATATTCATGAATATTGGATTATTTTATTTTATTTTTTTCATTTTATGATAGCAAGAAAATAATGTTTTCGCATTTCATAGGTCCCCCCAAAACTGAGAAATTCTATGAAATCAATCAAGTTCAGTTTAGTATTTTTGGCCACAAGTCGAAATTCCAATAAATTTTGTTTAATGTAAAAGAATAATGATATCGACCAACTTGTGAAAATATGCTCTCAAGCGGAATATAATGAAAAGAAAAATAAATAATGAAGAAAGTAAGTCCAAAAATTACATACAATTAATTAATTTAAGGCGAATTAATTTTTATTTTTGATTCACCGACCATATTCATTTTGGAAATGAGCTAAATGCTACCCTCAAACCAATAGGCGGCACATGGATGAATTTCGTGTTCTGAATTTCCTATCATGGCTTGTGTGTTGACTTATGAGTGAAGTTTAGCCTTTTTCCATTTGCCAAACAAAGAACAAAAGAATAAAGTCAATGGAACCGTCCATTTCATTTCAAAACTAATAATTCCATTGTGAGCCAGCTCACTTTACTTTTTTTGACATGATTAATCATTTATTATTAGAGCATACAAAAACATAATAGAGGCCTCATATTGCACCAAAGACAAACAACCCCTTCAAAAATTTCTCAAAATTATATTTTTGAAATTTTATTTTCACTTATAAGTAAAAAAAATTAATTTAAAGAAACACCCTATTCCACATTATAAAGGGATCCATTATTCCAAATACAAATTATTTTAAGAAATAATATTGAAAAAAAAAACTCAAAAAAGAAAACAAGATTACATTCTTCCAAGTATAGTATATTATTTATTTCAATACAAATAAAAAAAAATGGATTATGTAATTACATTACAAAATAACAAGAAAACTCTCCCCTGTTGTGGGTTCTGCTGGATCCCTCCCCCACCCCTTTTATCTTTCTAAAATACTGCCATATTTCCAAAAAGATAAAAAAAAAAAAAAAAAGTTAAATTAGTTGAAAAATAATCCAAAAATAATTTTATGAGAGAAAATGAGTAAACATATACTTACCCTTTCTGCATCTTCTTTGTTTCTTTTCTTTTCCTTTTTTTTTTTATCAGATTTTTCTGATTATAATAATTCAGTTACAGCTAGTAAAATGTCCAATGGCCCCAACCATACTGCATGCCACCTCCATTAACTTCCCTGCATATACAGAAACATGGAATCAGATGAGCAAACGACAAATCACGAAAGTTCGACCGAACAAAATAATAGTTTTGATTTCATTCGTAAAACTGTCACGTCTATCTTACCGAACATGATAGTGTTCATTCACATGTCTAACCTCAAAAAATGTAAACAACGTCATCTAAAAGCTTGTAAATATACGAAACATCAAGCAATAAGAACTTATGACATGTCAAATTATGACATATGATTGTACATGTGTTGTAACTATAAGAATAAATCAAAAGACAGGTTGGTCTCAACATAGAAGTAAAGAATCACAGCTAAGGCTAGGCTGGAATTGTATGCATCTTTCATACCATCAACTCAACATGTTTGGTTAAGCTTGAGAAGTTGACTTATAAGTAAATAATTAATGAAGTTTATATTAGTCAAAGCTGGAATTGGATATAAGTAAGCTACTTGCTATGACAGTGAGGTAAAAATTACTATCAAAATAAGTAACTCAATATATCTAAACACATTTGATGTGGGATGACATTCATTTTCTAATGCTTCACCGACACAATTTGTACCTAATATTGAATACTAAACTATTTGTCCGAAGGGCTTGGCTCAATTCATACCATTCAATTTTAAACTATTTGCCTGAAAGTGAAATGTGATCATAACATGCTGCCAAACAAGTTTCCCTAACACAGACTCATTTTTATCTACGAGTTAAGTACAAGCTTAGATGCCAATAGCTCGACCGGTATAGAGGGAATTAGAAGAGTTCAAATTTTGCTCATCATGGAATAACAAACATGTTCTAAGTCACTACACCATTGAAGAAGAAAGAAGAGATGATAAAAAAGCTAAAGTGGCATTCGAAACTCTTAGAATATGTTTGGCTCATGTTTATATAAACGCTCAATCCATTTTCTGTCCACATATTTCAAGAGAACCACAATTACTTGTTACTACTAGCTTATCCACCACTCATTTCGATCTATTTATAATTTAAACCGTTTATAAGCACTTTCGATACATGCTCTTAGTGAATTATTCCTTTTTGTCTCCCAATAAACTCTTCCAATAAATTCAATCCAAGATCCACCAAACTAAGTTGGGTTCTTGATAAATTTACATTACAAGAAACTTTCACCATCAGAGGTACCTACAAATTCAATCATCAATCTCACCAAATTACCATTGGATGAAAATTTTGGCACGGTTTATTGTTAAATCTATCGAAAAACAACTAGATTAAAGAACACATCCATTGAAACCACCTAAAATGTAGAGACAGCACAAAATTCTGTTCAGAAACATTTTCCAGCCATTCAAATAACAATTTTACCAATACAGCAATCAATTAACTATAGACATACACAATAATTGCAGCAAAATTCGGGGAAAAAATTAATTCTTTCACATAAGAATCATAAAAAGATCCTTCAATGGAGTAACTGAAAATTCGGGGAAATTAAGAATGGCTGGAAGAACATACCTCTTCTGGGTTTTCCGACGACCTTAGCAACGGCGGCGGCAGGTTTAGGCAGCTCAGACTTATTTTCCTCAACAGGAAACAAAACCCCGTCAATACCTTGAACAGAAATTCTCCCATCTGTATAAATATCAGGATCGAACAAATAAGCAGAGCCTTCGCTTTGTCCGAATTTTACCGACCCATCAGCCTCCTCCGCCACCACTTTGTGCGGCAGCCGGAGAGTATCATACCGGACTTTACCGAATCGCCTCACAGCATTGTACATACTTTCCTCCGTTTGGTACTCCGGTATCAAATGATAATACATTATTTGCTCCGGCGCCCCGGGTTCACTCAACTGATCTGTGGTCAATTTCGCCATAGCCTCATCATTTGGAGCTAACACTGTTAATACATACCCTTCAGAGACTAATCGTCCCATTTCAGTTGCTAAGGATGTGAGATTTACGAGAATGTCCGCCATTTCGTTGTAGCCACCGTAATGTAGAAGAGTTTGGATGAAGTCTTTCACCTGGCTCTCGCCGTCGAAGTGGTGGTGAGGTCCACCTGGCCCCGGAGCGGGCGCCGGCGCCAGGGACGGACCGGGTGCCATGGCATCAAAAACGGGTAGAACAGGAGGCGCTCCCGCAGGGACTGGTGCTGGTTTCTTTAATCTGTGTGTTCTTGGGTCAACTTCCGGTGCTCCCTCCGGCAGCACGGCAGAAATGGACCTCAAACTCCGGCGAGTGTTGAAATCTTGTTGAACGGATTTCGGGATCAACACTCTCTCAATGCCGTGGATAATTCCATCGGGCCGGGTTATATCGTCGGGTTTGATAATCTTCGCCATGCCCACAAGTTTTTCCCCCTTTTTTTCAACCACCTCAAGTGTTTCTCCATTGGAATCCCTGGCCAAGCTGTTATGATTATTCGGTTTTTCTACCTCCACAGGCCAGCGAGTCGACTCAATGCGAGTCGGAATCATATGAAAAAGCAACAGATTTTGGAGCGATTTCAGATTCCCCGGCTCGAGCAAAAACCGCTTGAACTCGGGATCCAAATCCCTTTCCAAAGCCTCATTCCTGGGAGCAAAGATTGTAATATTATGTTTCGAAACTGCCTCTTCAAGGGTTTGCAGCAAAAGTGCTTTTTCCACGAGTTCTGATAACTCGGTATAGTGAGAATCCAAAAGGGCAACAAGAACTGAGTTGGAGTTAATCTGGACTGAGTTTGAGGACCCTGCAACCGAGTTCTTTGCTGGTGGATTTTGATTTTGTTGCAATGCAGCACTTGCGATGACAAAAACAGTGAAGATTGTGTAGAAAATGACTCTAGAGACGCCATAGATGTCCATGGCCCTTGAAGAACTTTACTTTCTCTCTCTCTCTAAAACACTTTGCTTTCTCTCTCTACAACAATTTGGCTTCTCTCTCTAGAATGGTGTTTTTGGGACAGTGAACTAGATTTAGGAGGTGGGCTTGTGTTGTATTGTTTGGTGGAATCTTAAAGTAGATGCAAAGTGAGGGGTGGGTAAAGGTTAAAGCTAAAGGGGGGATTGATTTTATTGTTTGTCGGAAGAGATTAAAAATGGGATTGCTTGGAGATTAAAAAGGCCAGATACATGTGTACAAAAGGTTGGAATTAATGATGATTTAATAATTTGTTTCGACCTAACAACCCGATTAGAGTAGGGACCGTTTATGTCTCTTATAATGTTATTTAGTATCATTACAATATCTATTTTAAGCGATAAATTCAATAAAAATTAGAATTAAATGATTCAATTAATTATATGTCTCATTTATGTCGTATTAGTTCAATTTAGATTGATATTTTAATATCGATGGTGTTAAATAACATTGCACTCGTAGAATGATTTATTGAAAAAAATTCTTTTGTACAAGCAAAATACTTTCAAAAATTTATTCAAATATGTTTGAAAATAATTTGACTTTTCAAAAATCGTGTCGAACGTGCTATAATCTTGAACTTTTCTTCTTATGAATGACACGGGTTTAGAATCATATGAACAAATAAAAAATTTATATGAGTTACAATTATCATGATAGTGATGCATAGCGGGACTTCACTCCCTTAATGAACTTTAGATGTAAGTTAAAAATAAGATAGATGAAATATGTTATAATATCACATATAATTTTAGTTATGAAATAAATAGTAATAGATGACTATCAAGTCGTGACCGCTAGGGTAGGAGTATTCGGTCCCCACAATTCACAATGCTACGTACATTTTATGTTGCGGCACTATCAACATATTGCACCGTACTATTTCGATGTTTTTCCAATGAATTAATCCCTCACGTACAAGGGTTATTTTCACAAGGATTCACCAGAATATTCACATGGGTGGACCCCACCATGTATTTAAAAAAATTATTTGAGGGACCCACACGTGTGAGTGTCCTATAATTGATCTGTGAAAATTTTTTTGTACGTGAAGTATGGTTCTTTTCCAATAGATGGAATAGCAATATAGCATTGAATATTTGGATTTAGAATTATAAAATCGGCTATAAATATATTTAAAACAAAATGTTATTTAATTAAATTTCGGAAAATGTGGTTAGTCATTATTAGACAGACAAGTATTAACATCTCTTGTTAAAGAGGTTTAAACTTAGGGTTGTCAGATTAATAACGGTAGGATAGATGGAAAATGAGGTGAGAAAGGTAAAAATACATTGTTAACTTTGAGGTTCGGATAGGCTACCGCTGTCGGCGGGTCTACTGGTAAAGTCCAGCTTAAGGTGCGCCAGTTGCAGATTCAAGCCACAAGCTAGGGTTCCTTTTTTGTTTTCCTTATTTTATGCTCGTATATTATATTTGACTAGTGAGTGATTTCTTGGATGCCACGTTGTGGTTTATTCCCGGTAGGTACTTTCTGGAATATTCTTCTTTTATTTTTTAAAACTTAATAAAAAAAAAAAATTTGGAGGATGTGGTTTGAAAGTAGAAAAACATAGTGAATACCATTGAATGTGTAGATAAAAATGATTTGGGAGAAAAAATTGTATAAAACAAACCTTTAATATGTTATGTAATAAAAAATATTTTGTCTCTAATCACATTTTTCATCCAAATATTATATTAATGTGCACTAAAATTATGGGCAAATATTTTATTTAACTTTTGTATTAATTACTTATGTCGATTATTTAAAAATACGAGAGGTAAATGTTTATTTGGTCCTCGTAACAAGTATTCTGGACAAAAATCGTCTTCGTAGACAAGATGTGAAAATTAACATAGGGTTGATGATGAAAAAGTAGTTAAGAACATAAATGTAAAATAAAACAAAAAAAAAAAAAAGAATATTCATTGCAATTAAAATAGGGTGTAGTTAAAAATTCAAAAAAAAAAAAATGTGGTGCGACATAGTATTTGTGAGACGAAAGTGCTGTGGGCTAAGCCGTAAACTCCATAGTGAATCGGCTGAAGAAGAAATAGCCGATTGAAGCTGGAAGGAAAACGGTCACTATCATAGAGTGACCTCATCTCCACTCTAAGTTACAAAGCCCACATCACTTTCATAGCGCGTGTGATGCGTGAAGTTAGATTTTGGGTCACACAACGTTAACAATGACATCTCTCCTAATGGAAGATCTTTTTGCCAACCTCAAAACTTGTTTTTGGTTCATTTTTGTATTATTTAAACTAAACCACATTTGCTTAGTGGTGACAATGAGTCGAATCAAGTCGACTTGGCCAATCTACCTATAAGCTCGACTCTTCAACGTGATAAGTCGAGCTCAAACTCGTTGGAGCACGAGCAAAGCTGCTCGGCTCGTGCTCAATGGTCAAGCTCGTGAGCTCACAAGCCAAATCGAGTCGAGCCCACAAGCTCATTTTCTTTTATTTTTTTATTTTTTTCTTCACATTTTTTACGAGTCCACGAGCCAAACTCGTGGACTTGTAGCAAGCTCGACGAGCATTGGGCGAACCCTTGACTCGGCTCGAGCTCATCCCAAAACGAGCCCGAAGTGTCCATGGGCTGAATTTTTACGAGCTATTCAACCATTTTGTCACCTATACATTTGCCTTTTATAGACTAGAGACATTTGGGTGTTTTAGGGGTAGGAAAAGAAATTAAGATAAATGGTAATTTTTTTTTCTTGATATTCTTATTATATCAATTTTATTATAGTTTAGTTTGTTACACGTACTTGTTTGGCAAGTGTATATATTATAAACATTTTTAATCAAACTTACTTTTCATCCATACATAGGGTCGGTACATATTTGGTAGTTATATTCACGCTACAATTTTTATTAGTTAAATTACATTTTAATTAAACTTACTTATTTATCGATCATATATTTTCAAAAAAAAAAATATTGCAAATGTGTGTCAAATTACGTTCCTCATTCTAAAGTATGTGAACATAATATTTTACACAAACCATTACCGGGAACGTGATGGGCTAATTATTGAAAGATTGAAGATAAGTATTTATCTGAAAAAGTTGAGAACATAAGTATTATAATGAAAATTTTTGAGGACCTTAAGTATGGTTATAATATGGTGCATATGATAAAAATTGGGAGGTGAGTATAGTTAGTTGCACATATTATCCACTCATTTTTATTTATTTATAATTTCAACCAATTATAATATATTTTCCAAAACATGCTTAATCGCTATAGAACATTACATCACAATCTTCACTAGTACAATTCTTTTTGATTTAAGATCGTGCTTTTTTTTCCGGCTCAATGATCGGAACATAAAATAGCATATTGGAGGGAGGGGGGGGGGGCTGTTTTGTCCTGGTCATTCAGTCGGGACAAATGGCTGTATCCTTTGATTTATTTGTTATAACAGTTGCTCAAACATTCTTAATTATATCCACGCTCCACAAAAAGATCTATTCTCGAGCAAACACAATCCACATAAAGTTGCAAAAGATCTAATAGTGATGGGCTAATTATTGAAAGATTGAAGATAAGAATTTATCGGAAAAAGTTGAGAACATAAGTATTATAATGAAAAATGCTGAGGACCTTAAGTATGGTTATAATATGGTGCATATGATAAAAATTGGGAGGTGAATATAGTTAGCCGCACGTATTATCCACTCATTTTTATTTATTTATAATTTTAACCAATTATAATATATTTTCCAAAGCATGCTTATTCGCTATAGAACATTACATCACAATCTTCGCTAGTACAATTCTTTTTGATTTAGAATCGTGCTTTATGTCCCGGTCGAATGACCGGGACGTAAAACATCCTATTGGAGGGGGGCTGTTTTGTCCCGATCATTCAGCCGGGACAAATGACTTTATCCTTTGATTTATTTGTAATAACAGTTGCTCAAACATTCTTAATTATATCCACGCTCCACAAAAAGATCTATCTCGAGCAAACACAATCCACATAAAGTTGCAAAAGATCTAATCGTGTATCAATAAATTATAAATGTAAAAATGTAATGAAGTAGCAAAAATAATTTTATATCCAAATCTAAATTTATTATATTCATCTATCTGATTGCTCTTGCTGAAATCATAAATCATCATTCTCCCATGCCTAACAATTGCGCTCCCTAGATCACTATCACGTAGAAGTGTAAGATACTATGTCTCTGATTGGTAGAGATTAAAATCAGAGTTTTAGTAGATTTTGATAAAAATTAATGAAATGTGTAGTTAAAATTAATTGTTGACCTTGTCTTAAAATTTTATTGAATTTTAATCCAAACCAAACAAGGTTGGGGATTTAATGAGCCTTAAAGGCAACGTGTCAAACAATTTTTTATTCAACATCGTGGCAGTAAATTTACATCAAAGACATTTTAGCTCTCATTCTTATTTAATCATGAATTTGTATATTGAAAAAATATTTTTGCTCTATAAATAATGCCCTTGTCATATTTTAATTCTTAAAATAATGATATGGTTCAAACCAATCCAAAATGAGCCCAAACTACAGGCCCAATCCATTTTGAAATAGTGGGCACAAAATCGGATCCATCTTCAAAACCAACTTTCAAAATTAAATTTTCGATCTCTATCTATTTAAATATATGATTCTACATCTTTAAGTGATAGAAATTGTCAGTGTGAGTGGTAAAATTTAAAAGGGAAAAATTCAAAACTAAGAGGTTTAGTTTTCCTCATTTCAAATTTAAGACATCAAGTTTAAAATTTCATATTTTTTAAGATTTAAAATTTCAAATCTCAAATTTTTTTTTAAAACTTTATTTATAAATAAATCAATTAAACATATACTTTATTAATTAAATATATTAAAGTCACAATTTCATATAATTTGATCACAAATTTCATATAATTGGTTACAAATCACAAATTTTATATGTCATAAATTATTTTACGGTCACAATTCAAAAATTTTATAAATCACAATTTGTTCATCGGTCACAAATCGAAAATTGAAACGTTACAAATTTTTTTACCGTCACAAAATACGGTCACAATTCATAAATTTTATAAGTCATAATTTGTTCATCGATCACAAATCACAAATTTTATATGTCACAAATTATTTTATGGTCACAATTCAAAATTTTATAGGTCACAATTTGTTCATTGATCACAAATCAAAAATTGAAGCGTCATAAATTATTTTACGGTCACAAATCAGAAATTTTATAGGTGAAATTATTTCGATGTCATAAATTAAAAATTTTATATGTCACAATTTACTTCATTAGTCACGAATCAAAAAAAAAAAAATATAGATCACGGATAGGTCACATATTTTCAATTTTTTGGTTTCAAATTTTTTTTTTAGTCGCAAATTAATAAAATTTAAGGTCACACATTAATAATGAGTCACAATAAACCAAATAGTCAGTCACATACGCCAAACACCACACCCCCGTCCCGATTCTCTGCCAACACTTGGTCACAAATCAACCAAATAATTGGTCACAAATACTATCTCACCCCGCCCCCGCCACAACACTACCAAAATCACCAACATTGCTGTCTGCACCACACCACCAACACCATCGCCCCCTCACAACACCACCACTATGGTTACAAATACTATCTCACCCCACCCCTGCCACAACAACACCTAAATCACCACCGTCATCGTCCCTACAGCCACAGCCACAGGCATCGTCGTCGCCCCAACCACAGCAAAAGCCCAAAACCATCGTCGCTGCACCCCGCCTCCACTCACCACACCACCACCACTAGCATCATCACCGCACACACCACTGCAGACACCGCACCACCACTGATTCACACCCTTTTATGTCAGACATAGAGGTCCCCGACCACCATGAACCATTCCCATCGTTAGATCCACTGCCAGAACCAACAGAAAATCACCCCAACCGTCGATCCACTACCAATACCACCAATAAAAACCACCGCCATGAAGACTACAGCTGAGAACTGAACGCCGAAATGATTTCATAGCCCTGCCCAGAAGATTCGGATTGCAGTGCCCCCAACACTACCTACTGGCGATAAAGATGGCTGTTGGGAACGGGATGTCGGCTGCTGCGTGGAGGCTGACTACTAGCGGAGAGTGAAGATAAGTGAAGGCAGAGAAAGTGAGGAGAGAAGGGGGAGGAAAATTAATTTGAAATTGATTAGGGTTTATGATGAAAATTGTACAATTAATATTTAGTATTTAAAATAAAATGTCTGATTTTGAAAAGTTAAACCTTTAATATGATTTTTGAAATTGAATATTTAAAAATCTGATTTTGTATAATTTCCTCAATTTAAAATTTCACGTAAGTTAAAGTGGACATTAAGTAGTTTGACGACTCTAGCTAGCACACTAGCAACTAGAAAAAATTGTGCAAGCCCACAACAAGACAAAGTTGATCCAATGCTAGAAAAGACATCGCGAGGACAAGATCCAACAAGTAATGCTCAATAAGGAAACAAAAAACCTACTATGATAATAACTAACTTCTATCATATTTATGGTACGAATGTCATTTTGGCTCGTACGGATGTCATTTTGGCTCGCTGGCTCGAGCCGCCCGTGATTCAGCCTGAAAAAAGCTCGAGTCAGCCGATCGGCCCGAGGCTCGATAGAACCGAGCCCTATTTTGGGAAATTGGGGGGCGAGCCGAGCCGAGCCGGCCCATGCGGCCCGTATATAAATGGACAAGCCAGAGTCAAAAAAAATTCTGAGCCTTTGCTCGGCTCGGACAAAAAAAAACTCATTTTGCTTGGGCTCGTATTTCACCTTGTGGCTTAAATCGTTGCAACCCCTAGATGATAGTATAAAAAAGAAAAAAACAATATTTATTATACGGACCAATCCCATTAAATAATGCATCAAACTACTATTTGAGCTCCATTAAATTTTTAATGCATTTTTATCTTTTTTTTCTTTTCAATCATACATTTTTTAATAAAATCTTATTATACGTAAACTTAAAACTTTTCATTCTTTTTTAATCACACATTTTTCAAAAAAATATTATTCTAAAATACATTTTGTCCAAAACCCCATTAAAATGAAGTCTAAACAATGACAGTATTTTTGGTCTCATTTCTTCAAAACTCATTTTTTCTTAAATTCTTTTGGATTCATAATTTTTATTAACTTTTTAACCGTACATTTTATTAAAATTTACTAAAAATATGATATTAACCACACCAAACAAGAACTAAAAAAATACCACAAGTTGCACAGTAACACATAACCAAATTGTACTCTGGCTTAAATTATACACAGGTATCACAGTGGAATTTAACAAAAAAGTGGTCATATTCATAGCTTTCTTTTATATTGGTCTTTAATCATAACAATCACACACTCACACTTGTATCAAATTAATAATAAGTAATCATACCCCCCGGGCACATCCAAATTGGCAAAGGATGGGCATTGCTGGGCTTATAACCCCAGGGTGGGGAGTTCGAATCTTGGATGGAGCAGCTGAGTGATGTAATACTCATTTGTGGGTGGAGCAGCTTGGTGATGTAATATTTATGGAGGAAGATTCCCTTGGGGCCAAGAGTATAAAGAGTGCACGGACCCTGGTCAACTTGGGCATATACCGCGATTTACCTCCGTCCATTGTTGAGGGGCCGGTAATGGGTGGTCCAGGACATAGTTCGGCGTAAGCTGGGATTCCTGGGTATCAAAAAAAAAAAATAATAATAATAAGTCATCATTGTTTTTAAGTCCGAAAGTAAAGCAAATACAATCGGCATACTAATTTTTCATCATATCTAAAACATAAAATAATATTCTGTCGACATCAAAACTACTCAACTTTAATCTTACAAAATAAAAAATAAAAAAATCTAGATTTATAGAAGAAATTTTAAGGGTTTGTTTGACCGAACTTCTATAAAAATTATACGGATATTAATAAAAGTAACGTGCGATTGAAAATTTTATAAAAATTGTTGGTTTCATAAAATACATGATTAAACATTAAGTTTATAATTATACATTAAGTTTGACCAATTGAAAAGTTCATAAAATTTTAATAAAAAATTTACTAAACAAATCGAAAAGACAAAATTAATGTGACACGGCAACTAAAAAATACACTCTCATAATAATTATATCAAAAGACTATTCGAGAATATGCAAATCATCCTCTTCTAAATTAATTTTTAAGTAATTTGGATTTATTATTTAATTTTATTACGCCATTCAATCACTACATCGTACTCTTATTTTTTTTTTTTTTTAATTATGCTCTATGAATGAATGGAATGTAAAAGAATGAAAAGAAACCGCAGTTCCTCTTTTTGGTTAGGAAATTAGATCATACCGAATCCATAGCAAACACAAACGCAAGGAAAGGAAAAAGAAAAATCAACTATAGCGTATTTACCGCAGTAAATTATTTAGTAATTTACTGCTTTACGTTTCACTTCTTTGAGATGGACTTCTCCAAAAACCAGCACCATAAAATTTATCCCACATTTCCTTCTCTGATTCAGCAACATCTTTGTCCGATTCCAGTGCATTCACCGTCGCCATCGGGCCCGACATGGTGAGAATTTGGAGCTCCTTATCATCGCAACCAAACTTTCGCGGCGGTAACAGTCCATTCTTGATCATCCTACGGCGGTGCTTCCGCCGAAAAGCCTTGCGGCATAGACCTGCTGGAATTTTGTACACTGCAAGCACCAGGAGATTCGCCAGCCCACATGGACAGCAACAGCATACGGCTGCACATTCCGCCACTGTTCGGCCTGCAACCTCCGCCATGCTGACTTTCTGGCCGCCACCTCTGGAGGAGTAATCTTGACTTTCTTGAAGCAGCTGCTGGCGATCCACAGATGGCATCGCCTGGCGGAGCAAAACTTGCCTCCTCATAATACAGAATTTTCTTCGGCTGATGAATTTAATTCTTCTGAATCAAACAAGATGAGGATCAAGAACATAGAACCCGAAAGCTAAGACTTCTGAGTTCTGTCAAAGAATTATCGAAGAGAAGGCGTAAACTGAATGTTGCGCAATGGCTTGTGAGTTGTGTGTGGTGCCGGAGTAGACTTTTAAACGGCTATCTGTTTGGGAGGGAGGAGTCTAAAAATTAAAATTCTTGATAAATCAAGCAGCTCTCCGAAATGTTAACAACAACGATAATATATTTAGTCCGTTACTGACGGATTCTCTCTTTTCTTTGTATGAATATAGATTACCATGAAAAGGGTTGCATTGAAACGAACGAGAGAGAGAGAGAGAGAGAGAGAGAGAGAGAGTTTTATTGCAGTATTTGACGGTGATGGTGATGCCAATGGGGTATTCATTTATTTAAGGTGGGGAAGACAAAGGGACAAGGAGATATACGTGAGGGCAAGGCAGGCAGTCCCAAGGGGTTTCTAGAGGTAGATAATATAAGGTTCAGGTCGGGCTCGGGCTCGGGCTCGGGAATCCTGGATAATCAAATATTGGATGTCAATCTATGCTATTATTTGACACACATTCTCTAAAAATATATTCTTTTAAAATGTTTTTTTAATCACACTTTTTCAATAAAATAATATATTTTTTATAAAATCAATAAATTTTCCTTATTTTTTAACCACCTATTTTCTATCATATCACTATTTAAAATACATTATTTTCTCTATAATATTCATCAAACATATATTAATTGTTGCGAGGGACTAGGATGACTAGAAATCTTGAGTAATGCATGCACGATATAGTATATAAAAAGATTTACAAATTTAGTCGTGACCTCATTTTTAAAATTTATATTTAATCACACATTTCACGAGTTTCATAATTTTTATCATTTTTTCAATTACATTTTTTTTCATTTTTTTATATCAAATTCTAATATATTTTCTAAACAAACAAGTGCTTAGTCTACTGCATTTTTCCAATTGTTGATAACACATTTTTGAAAAGTAGAATAGTATACACTTAATTTAATAAAAAATTGTTGAAATAAAAAGAGAGAGGAAAATGAAAAGATAAAATATAAAAATTGAAAGAAAAAGAGCAAAATCTCACACCGACCCCAACGCCAAAACCCAATCCCAACCCTAAACCTAAAACTCCACCAACTTGCTAAGATAGCATTATCAATGATTAAAAAATCAGTAATTTTTGATAAAAATTGATGTAATGTATAGTTGAAAAGTTGTGAGATTCGTAAAATATACTGTTAAAATTGATTATTGATTTAACTTATATTAAAATCTAAATTTTAATCGATACCAAACAAAGACTAAATAAGACGACAATAATCAATGTATAAAGATTTGAATTATTATTCTTGATAAAATTGACATTTTATTTTTATCCTCAACACTCAACATTATTACGTGCCCCATCTTGTTCCCCCTTTCCAAACATATCAAATCAAGGATAGATATGAATAAATAAAATAACTAGACATCATTTTTCTTAATAATTGAGATATTTATTTTATTTTTACCCAGATTCCATTTTTAGGAATTGATAAGATTTTTTAGTTTATTTTTGCATGGTAGCTAGACTACACAATGTTAAAGAAAAAATCTAAATTTTTGATGGTTGGTTGGATACTTGTGATTGGATAACCCTTCCTCAATTTGCGAGGAATGCTGCATTTTAAATGACGAAAATTTAGTAACTAAATCATCGCAAGAGGAAGGAAAAGAATTAAATAGAAAATCCCGAACATTTTGACGATATCGAATGTGCAATAAATTATCTTATGCTCAATTTCATTGGTGATGCTATTTTTCTCGGCCAGGTGGTGAGAAGAGTTGATAACAAATTGAAGAGTGTAACGCAAAAATAAAAAATAAAAATTGATTAGCACTCGTGAAATGGTACTACGAATATAAAAAAGCAATCGAAGAAGTAACCAAAGTGTTGGTCCAATAAGAAATAATTTATATTGTGTTGGCAGAACAACGATGCAAATGTTGACTTCAAACCTATCATCTCAACAATCGATTGTTGTTGTAATAACTGATATGTCCCTTCATTATGATCACGCAAGGAAATAAATCGGACAAGGTTTGGAAAAATACAATAAAGGGCAAAATGGTCATTTTGAATTAGACACTTTAAACTATAATATTAATATTTATGAAACCAAAGTTTGTCAAAAGGCTTTTAAGATGGCAATGGTGATACAGTGTTGAATTTGAAAAAGACAAAATGAAATTTATTATTTCAAATTTCAGTAATCAGGCATCAAAAGAACACATATAAATGAGAATCTCCATCTTCATGTAGTGGATGAGGTATATTTATTGAATGGAAGGTACAACAATGTGACTTACATTTATTCTCATACAACTCGTTAAATTCTGAGAATTCCTATGTCAATCCGATATTACCGACTTTCAGTAGACGAGGAGCCAACGAGTTTAGTCGAACCCAACGAACCCGTGAATTTAGAATAACCAGGTCTGATTGTTATGGTCTGTTCCATCCAACCATGTCTGGTGCACATGCATCCAGGTGAGCCCTTCTTCAACACTTGCATCCTAGATGCAAATTGTAAACAAATTACATACATAAATACCCTCCAAGGAGCAAATTTTGGCACTACGAATCCAAATCTTACCTTAGAACTTAATACAACTGTCGTCAGACAACATTGTTGTTCTTCGCCTGCATGAGGAGACGAGCCGTTAGCCAAAACCAGAAAGACATGGCATACACATATTTTATCAGACATTTTTTCGACTTATAACAAATTTCCAGAATGAGATGGTCATTTCTCGATCAAGGGGAAGACTAGTTATTTCCGTGAGGGAATTTGAGGTATATGAAATATTTTCGCGAATTTTTTTTTTTTTTTAACTGGACATTGATAATTAGATAAAAGGAAGTATTTGACAAGATATTTTGATAAATCGTTTTCACAGGGCCAACTATGCCACAAGAAAGCATTTTCCTATTAATGGATTGAAGGTCCACCTTCAGAGTTCAGAGAGCAGTTAATCGAAACAAGCAATAAATCAATTTAAATCGGATCCTTTGATCCTATTAAGCATCAGATTGCTCCACTTTTGAAAGATTATTCACTTTTCATTCCCATTCACGAAAGACAACGCAAATAAAAACTATTGTATATCATAATGGTGCAGAAGGACCCGATTAAAATACAGAGGAAAAGTCTTCAATGATGTAAAAGATTTAATGCAAGTATGAAAAAAGTGCTTTGGTTTTTCAGCAAACATGAATTTGAAAATTAAAATAGGGCGAAGTCTAACCTGCTTGCTCCCACTTCTTGAACTTCACTAGCCATGAATGAGAATCAATCTGTACTGGTAAAACCTGATCGACCCAAACCCAAAATTGTTTCCCCTGTTTGTCTCCGTAACATGTTCGCAACGAGTTTACACAGTCACAAAGAGGTTGCTCTATGCCAGATGGGTGAACAAAAACACCCGACGCACACTGCAAGAGGTAAATAGTGAGTAAAGCCTAACCACCATGCTATATAACAAATTTCAAAGAAATAAAAACAAATGCCAGTTCAACTTGAGGATTAAATGGAAATACTAGAAAAATATATAGAAAAATAACGATGATTCCAAATAGTAACTACTTCCCATAGTCAAATTTGAAAGGGGCTTTTTGTCAAAAAAATAAAATGAAAATTTTTAAGGGTTTTGTAAGGAGGATTAATTGCAAATTATAATACCTTAGGCAACAACTGTTGAAGGGATTTTCTTTTTACTTCTGAAATTTTGAGTGAGCCAAGAAAGTTTCTTGAATTCAAATTGAGTTCGAACAAACTGCATAAAATGCTTATGCATGCACATGATCTCATAACAAGGAAAAGTTGCTAAATCAAACTATTTTGCAGGATACCGTCAAATAAATCTACTAGATAAGGACTTGTTCAACGGAAGGCAGCAATATAATAGAAGTTGTTCTCACACATTAAACCATGTCATGATCTGCATTCTTTTGTTCTCATCAAGCTCGTATCTATAACAAATAGGTGGTAAAACACACACAAAACTGTTAATCTTTAATATGCTCGTTCAATATTTATCTATTTACTCTAGTCAAGAGAAAGCATCAACTTCATCCAGGTTAAAGCTAGCACTATCAAATTAATAAAAATGCTGAATAAGTTATAAACTACCAATAGCAAATATTATCACCTTTAAACTGTATAAACAATATCTCCTATAAATACACGCACTAGAGATCAAATACCTCACGTTTCAGACACGTACTATTAACATAGTTTTAAATATTAACTCAAGGAGATTATAGACTAAGGCTAATTAGAGAAGTAAAATGTTTGAAACTGGAGATAGAAAAAGTAATCAATCATACACAAACCGCCTTAAGATTTGCCATATAAAGCTCAGAATTTTCGACTTCTGCATGCCTCCATCTCTCATAAAACAAGTAAAATTTCACTACTTCATAAGAAGGATCAAATTTCTCCGTCTTAGAGTCCATCAGGTCCGTGACATCTCTAGGAGATGTACTTGGACCTAGGTGGAAGTGGCCAATGGCTTGTATAATACCCGCTGCACATCTGTCTGTAGCATGAATTATTTTAGGATTATGTTTAGCATTTGCTGCATGCCACTGCAACAATTCTTCCTGGGCATTACTAACCTGCAAAGGTGGACAAATTTGTAGACAACACTCATAAATACAAAATTAAAATATGTTACAAGACGTCAAAAAGTTGTGAAGAAAACTTTGGTAAAACACTAACCATCACACCATATACATCTGGAATGCTAAATAGTTCAGCGTCGTTTCCAGAATCTCCACAAGCAAGTGTATTATTTGGTAATTTACCCGCGGCTTTTAATTTCTTAAGCAAATAAGCGAGTGCCTGTCCTTTACCAGCACCTTGAGGCAATATGTCCAGGTCCATCCCTCCACTGTAAATTATCTTGACGTCCAACTGAGCAATTGCAGAGCAAAAGGTATAAACATGAAGTTGAAGAAGAAGACAAGGAAAATGAAGGCTATGAAGCACGAAAGTTTCATTATACCCCACGCGCTTCCAAGCATGCAGATAGAGCTTTCATCACACCCTGGGCCTTGTCTTTCTGAACATAAAAGCTTACTTTATGGGGACGTTGCTCTGTCTCCGACTGCATGCACCCAAAAATTTATTACAACACAAAAGGTCCTCGTGCAAAAGTAATCGCCATTTGATTCATACAAAAATACTGTCATGATCATCTTAAATTTAACACATCTGGCAGTAGCCAGACGTATAATTGGTATCAACAGGCGGATGTTAGTTTTCATAACTATACCTGAAGAGTAAGCTCAGGAAACTTGCTTGTCTCCTCTGATACTATATTTTTGTCCCATTTCTGATTTAAAAATTCAACCCAACCATCATCTGGCACCATAGAGTTTCCGTATGTTATTTCTGTTCCCACAGACATTATAGTGATATCTGGAGTCAGCATGGGCTTCTCTTTTCTCAATTGCTTGTACAACGTAGGTGACCTCCCAGTCGAGAACACTAACAAGGAATTATGACGATAATTGGATTCCCACAAGGCATTAAACCTAAGAAGAGAGAGATTCTCAGAATCGTGATGGTCAACCTGCAACATACAGTTCTCACATTAGTTCCTAATCATTTCAATGAATAAAACAATAACTAACACTCACCATTGTATGGTCAAGATCCGAGACTATCATGAGGCGCGCAGCACCAGAGAGCTGATTCATGGTTGTCTTTATGCTAGCTTCACTCTGCAAGTAAAAAAGTGATCATGTTATTGAGAAATCAAACAACCTTCTTATGTCTTCGTCGACCTCATACTACAAAAAATAAGAAAGGGATTTCCAGGACAAGAGATCGTAATTTAAGAGAGAAAAATGACTAGTTTAATGATGGCTTTACATTCTTGATAAAAAATACTAATAGAATGACAGCATGGTACGAAGCGTGCCTTTTAAGTTGCACAAGTAAGATGAATGAAGATTTGGAGTATATAAACTACAGCATACCTTTTCTATTCCCACAATAAAATCAGATATTTGTATGTCTTATATGGCTACAGATTTAAAATCAGAAGTTAGCACAGAAGATTAAATCTTATAACCTCAGAAGATATAATTTGCATGTGAAATAGGCTCCACACAGACAATTATACAAACTCTTAAAATTGTGAACTCAGCAGTCACAAATATAAGGTTATGTGAACAATGAACTACAAAACATTAATGCCCTAAAAGTTTAAAACCTTTTTTGCTTATAATTGGGCTTTAAGGAAGATTTGACTAATAAGAGGACAATCATGCTAAATCTAGCTTCTAACAGACGTGTCCATCACTTAGTCAATCTTGGGATCTGCTAATTCTACTTATAATCATTCGGCATTGATAAAATTTTACGATGAAGCTACATAGCTTCGTGATCTCAATATAAATCTGTAGTCACTTAGATCAATGACATTTTAAAAGACTCCACCACTTATCTGATCCCCAAAATCACTCTGCTATACGAAAAGGGAACTTTTACTTATCATGAACATGGAATATCTCTGTCTCAATATAGTTAATCCTTATACAAGATAGACACAGAATCACTCAGTATTCTATATTAGATGCAAATTTTCTTTAAAAAAATCAATCGTAATTTATTTAACAATAAGCAGTGTTGTTTTCATTCTTAATCACAAATGACCTTCCAAATTAAAATATCATCCTATTTTACAGAATTGCAGGCCATGAAAATGAGGTTAGAAAAGATCCCATTAATATTTCAAGTTTTTTTTTTTTTTTTATTACAATTCCCAATCTAAAGATCTAGATTCATTCCACCGATGATAAAGCATTTTAATCATGTCCTGCATTTTTTTTTTTTAAATCGAGAAACATTTATCCAAACACGTTGATTCATGGTCAAGGCAAAAATAAACAGAAAACAAAATAATCATATTCTCTTGAAACCAGACAATTGCCCAGGAAAGATTAAATTTTGGCACTATAATATGAGCGATATAAATAATACATCAAATGCTAAATAGAAAAAAATACGTCCAATTCTAGACTTCCCATAAACAAAATTCAATTTAAACAAAATTAAAAAAATCCGAAAATGAAGCTCTTACAAACTGAAGAATCGATTCCACAATCACAAATTATTCCAGCAAAGAACGTATATATATATATATAGAGAGAGAGAGAGAGAGGAGAGTGTGTACCGCAAAAACAGTAGAGAGAAAATGGGGTGGTGGTGTGGATTGTGGATGGAATGGTGATGACGGGAGATGAAGAAATTCTAGGAAAATTAGTACCCAATTGGAGTAATAACAAATGATGATGGCACTCAACTGGTATTTTGAAATAGGGAAAATAGCATAGGAGGTCTATAACTTTTCACGTCAGATATATTTGACTCCTCGACTTACCAAACCGATAGGATGGAGGGCAAGTAGTTCGGTCCGAATATTTTATGAACCATTAAATTTTGAGTATTTTATAAATGAAACTATTCGATTTCATGTAAATTTTAAAATTGAATCAAAATCAACAATTTCAATTAAAATGTCTAATCCCTAAAACTGAATATCCGTCTCACCAATTTCTTATATAAATGTTTCTTTTTATATAGTGATGATAATATAGGAGGACGATATATCGGCGACTCTTTCCTTACCTCTCCACTATAGAGTTTTGGGAAAGTAGGAAGAGGTCGAGAAAGGGTTGAAATATTCCTATTTTTTCATCTTGTTCCTCATTTATTTGAGTCATTTTGTTTGGACTAAGGAAGGCGATGAATAGTAGCCAACCAATGAATGAAGATAAGAGTTAGGCACATAGTTACCTTAAAAAGGTGAAGCATATTCGATGGGAACCTAATTCTGCCACCTAAATTGATCCTTGGACATACAAAGTACCAACTTTTTTATATTTTAGAAATTAGATTAGGTTCTTGCTCGAACAATCATCCAACACTTTCGGTGAAAATTGGACATTTCAAGATCTATACTTTAGATGCAATTATAATAATAGTAGTACTACGAGTTAATGTTAGCATTTATATTTATTTAGTTACCAACATATAATTTGTTTAGTTCATAAACATTGTGAGAACTGTAATTTTACTATGTACTCGACTGTTTGAAAGTTGGAATTATTATTTCATTACTAAGATTCAAGGTGATGCAAAATCCTTGATTTCGTGCAAATCTAAAATGCTAATGCCCACTACGGCCGACATCTACCCTTGCTCAAACACATACATCCAATTTAAGATGGTCTCCGAATTTGGTTTTAACGAAAAGAGGTTGTCTCCCAAATTCGAAATAATTTGAAAGAGTAATGTGAAAAGGACACAAACTCACAATAATTTCGAGTGAAATGATAGTCAATGTAGTATTGGATCTTGTTCAAGTCATCTATGCTCCTTATAAAATATATATGTTTGTGCCAAATTTTAATCTGATTTTAATTTAAGGCAAAGTCGAACAATCAATATTAACCACACATTTCAAAAACTTCTATCACAATCCATTTAAAATCTGATTTTAATTTACACCAAACACCCTCATAATCACACTGAAAAAGGTACACATAACTAACTAAAAAAAGGGGGAAAACTTCAATTAAAACCTTACCAATTTAAGGTGAAATTTCCTGCAAAATGCATCCCTACAGCTATGCCAATGGTTGGTTTAAAAATTTTAATCACTGCATGGTTTTATAGGAAAATCGGTTGTACGTTCAATTTGTTAAATTGGAAAAACAAAAGTTTAAGGGTGTGTTTGATCCCCATTTTTTTTTTAGAAAAATAGGTTTGTAATAATAATTTTTTGGAGAATATATGGTTGAGGAGTAGAAAAAAATTGGGTTTACGTGTAAATTCATTTTATTGAAAAAATATGTGGCAAAAAATGAGTTTGAAAAAAAAAAAAATTAATAGAGCGAAGCTCAAACAATGGCTAAAGCTGCTTGTTTATTTATAAATATTTGTTCTGTAAATTTTTGCGCCGATCATGACAAATGAAATTATCATGACATGTTCACATTTTCTCAACATATTCACGTTAGTTATATTGTGATGATAACGTGAAATCGAAAATGGATGGAAGTCGTGGAGAGATAACTCGTACAAGTTGGAGGAAAAATGTGAGACAAACAAGAATGTAGAGTCAAGAGTGAGACCCATCAAGGTCCGAAAAGGAGTTAGGAGTAGACCTTTTAACGAGCAAGAGTTGAAGTTAAATTTTAAAACACGTTCTTTTTACTCGATTATCTTAATATTCAATTTTACTCTACTCCTCAAAAAGAGCTCACGTGAAAGGAGGAGTAAGGTGGGACCTGAAACGTGTTATTGAAAATGAAGTTTGACCAATTATAATTTATTTGTAATATATTCAAATATAGGCTTATAAATTATTTATTCATGTTCGAGTCCTAAGTAAATAATTATTTCCAATTACTTAATTCTCCAGTCAATTATAACATTAATCTTATCTTAAAGAGTAATATACATTTTTCAGTTATATATGAGTCGATACTTTTTCCACTCTTTCTCAAACCAGCCTAAATACTCAAATCATTTATAAAAATTATCCAAATTTTCTGAATAATTTTTGTCTCATCTCGAGAGGTATCATGGACTAGAATGATGCGAATCCATCTGCCGCACTATTTTTCTCTCCCAATAATCCAAAGCTCAAAATACCAAATACCTACAAAAGTTGATCCTCTCTCTCACCCACACCCAGTGCCCCATCCTCTTCCCAACACATCTACTCTGGTGGGTGCTCTTGAATCCAACATCAACTTTTCTCTAGCTCTTTACCCTCCAAAGCAGCTGTGTTTCAATAGGTTCAGCACACCAGAATTTGGGTTCTTGAACACTCGCTTTCTTCATTCTCAGAAGTCTTATCAATTGTTTCGAGATACCAGAATTGGGTTCTTGAATCACTTTCTATACTCTCTAAAGCAGCAGTCTTTCAATTGTTCAAGAAACCAGAATTGAGTTTCTTGAATGCGCACTTTCTCCGTAATTCCAAAAGCTTACTTTTTAACCGCCGAGTATACCCGTTACTGATTATTGCAAAATGGGTGCTCTGAATTTTGAGTTTTGTAGTTCTCAGTTATTCAGTAACTTCAAGATTGACTCTGCGAGCAATGAAAAACTCAAGTGTAGAAAAGAGGGAATTTTCGGTTTTGATCCTTTACACACACAAAAGTTTAGTAATCACCAACTCGAAGGCTTGGACTATGGTTTCTACAGGGCTAAACAAAGAAAAAGAGACCTTTTTAGGTTAAAATCAATGGTGGATGTAGATAAAGTAATGGAGAGTGATAATAGCTTTACAGGAGCCGACAGTAATTCTAATCACTATGATACCATTGTCATTGGTTCGGGGATGGGAGGGCTGGTGGCAGCGACGCAGCTGGCAGTTAAGGGAGCTAAGGTTTTAGTTCTGGAGAAGTATGTGATTCCTGGAGGGAGTTCAGGGTTTTACGAGAGGGACGGATTCAAATTTGATGTTGGCTCATCTGTTATGTTCGGTTTCAGCGATAAGGTTAGTTGTTTAATGGTTATATATAACTTATATACACGTCTCTTTATAGTGTATAAGTACTTGTTGAAGACTAAATTAAATAAATGTATTATTTCTCTTAAAACTCGAACTTTTGAATGAGGTAGTGTAATGCAGTATCAAAGCACTCAACTGTATTGATTCATTTATGACAATTGTGAACATTTGCGCTTTTGATGGAAAATGAAATTGCCCTACTTGTGAGGGGGGTGTCGAGGGCAGTTTTAAATAAATAAATGTATTCCCTCTCTTATAGCTTAAGATTTTAGATGATGTGGTTTAAGAGTAGTAGAGGAAAGAAATGCAGTTTTTACCCTGGTCAAATTAGTTGTATTCCAAGAAGAAACTAGTGTAAATGGGAACATTGTTTGATCTATTAGAAATTTAGAACAATACATGCCACTGAAAGAAAAAACTGTGTTCTCTGGATATTCTCTTTAAATCATTATTAGAGACCTCTTATTGGTTATGGAAACTAAAGAATGCAAATAGTAACTTTAGTATTCTATGCTTCGGTTGGTGGTTGCTCTTGCATAATTCTTCAAGATATTTTTACTTCCGTGCTTTTAGAGATGAATGAGACGTTGAGTATGTTGGAAGGCTTCTGAATGAATAATAAATATCTAAAGAAAAATGTGAAAATGTTGGAGTATTTGTATGTTCTGCCACACTTAGAAGACTTATCTGTGCATAGTATTACTCTGGCATGCAGAATTCTCACGAAGGGAATAATTAGCATATCCGGTTTTTTGTTCAATACAAAATCTTAAACAGCAGTGTCTTTATCTTTCCTTCTAGATGTTTTGTTTACATTATTCTTTCTGTTTTGTTTACAATGCTTCATCCGGGATGTTTGTTTATTATTCTTGGATTGTTTTTCTCTCAATCTTTAGATCTGAACCTGTTATATATATCACAGGGAAATCTAAATTTGATTACACAAGCATTGGCAGCGGTTGGATGTAGGATGCAAGTTATACCTGATCCAACAACGGTTCATTACCATCTACCAAATGGTCTCTCGGTCCTAGTCCATAGAAAATATAGTGATTTTGTTGATGAACTTGTCAGCAAATTTCCCCATGAAAAAAATGGGATTCTCGGATTCTATGGAGTATGCTGGAAGGTTTGTTTTTATTGAGGTGATTGAAGCTTCCTCTTGAATCTTTACCTCGATCGGACCGAACTCATTGATAACTTGAACATGTCTAGGGTAGATCTTCAATGCCTTGAACTCACTGGAACTGAAATCCCTGGAGGAGCCAATCTACCTTTTTGGACAGTTTTTTAAGAAGCCCCTGGAATGCTTGACCCTTGGTAATTAATAGCCACCTGTGTTCTTTTATAGTTCTACTGCAAAGATCATAATGTGAAGCATCATATAATGATACTGATGACTTTCTTTTCTTTTACTTTGTTTATCCCCAAGCTACAAAAAGGTTTTACAAGATCAAAAAGGTCCACTGAATGTCAATTTCTTTTTTCTTTTTTCCATTTGTCTTTTTCTTTACAAATTTCCAGTTAGTTTATCTTTTTTCCCTAATAACAAGGTCTTGCGCATTCATGAAGGTGAGTCCATATAACTTGATATGTTATATGTAAAGCAGCTAAACAAGCTCGGAATAAAAGAAAACATGTATTAAGTAAAATCACTATAGTGGTTCAAAAGATTAATCAATTGATGGGATCTAATCACCTGACTTCAACTTAAGCCTATCTTATTTTGATCTTCATTTTTATTTTAATTGGAGTCCAATCCCAGGACACCTTCGGAGAGATTTTTCTTGTGTAGATAGAGATACTAACTGGTTTTTGTACATGGGTGCACCCCTCAATTGCAGTAACTACTTATCAAAGAAAAAAATGTCATGTATGACTATATAGAAGTACACCTAACTAATATTGTTGGATATACTAGTATTAAACACTACAAACTTGGAAAGTTTCTATACTTCAAGCATATGATCACTTTTGCATTTATGCATCGGGGATGTAAGTTTCAACCTTGTATGTGTGATACTTAAACATTTCAAACTCATCCAAACCCGCAGATGGTATACCCTAACAAGTTGTATATCCTTTATTTCAATTCCACTTCGGTTAATGCTCGAATCTTTGTACCATAAACTGCAGCTTGCTTACATCTTTATTTTGATGGATGCTTTTGACTTTCATCTCAGCCTACTATTTGCCCCAGAATGTGGGTGACATAGCTAGAAATTATATACAGGATCCGCAGTTGCTATCCTTCATTGATGCAGAGGTGGGTTGTAATACAGTTAATTATATTTTCAAAGTTTTTGGACTTGGGCACTATGACTTGCCTTCTTCAACTGTAGAAATCAATTTTGTTGGTTTTATTGGCAGTGTTTCATTGTGAGTACAGTGAATTCCATGCAGACACCAATGATCAATGCAGGGATGGTAATCTAGTTTATTAGCTTTCCTTCCATTTACATTTTTATCCATATATTTTTTTCTTACACATTCTTTACCTTAGGTTTTGTGCGACAGACATTTCGGGGGAATCAACTACCCTGTCGGTGGAGTTGGAGAAATTGCAAAGTCATTAGCAAAAGGGTTGGTTAATCAGGGGAGTGAGATACTTTACAAAGCAAATGTAACAAATATTATCCTTCAAAATGGAAAAGCTGTGAGTTCAAGTGCCATTCGGGTCCTCATCGGCAGTATTTTCATTTCTCCACGTCTTATTTGATCATTAAAGCATGAAAATATAATATATTGTACCACTTTTCTTGTAGGTGGGGGTGAAGCTGTCAGATGGAAGGCAGTTTTATGCTAAAACCATTATATCGAATGCTACTAGATGGGATACTTTTGGTTAATTTTCAGAAAACTTCCAAATTTTCACGAAATATTTGATCATGTCCTACACTTCTGTTTGATGCACAATTTTCTTCCATCTTCTTAGAAAGTTGCCGATCATGTTAAATTTATAAATTTTTTAGGCAAGCTCTTGAAAAAGGAAGATCTTCCTGAAGAGGAAGAAAGATTCCAAAAGGCATATGTTAAAGCGCCGTCTTTTCTTTCTATTCACATGGCAGTTAAAGCTGATGTTTTGCCACCAGACACAGATTGTCACCATTTCATCCTTGAGGTACTGTGGCAATTTCAGAGGATTTGAAAGAGTGATTGCTTTTCTATTTTATATAATTTTTTCCCCTGTTGGATTCAAATCTTTCTTTCCTTGAGTATGTAGGATGATTGGAAGAATTTAGAAAAGTCATATGGAAGTATATTCTTGAGCATCCCAACTGTTCTGGATTCGTCATTAGCTCCAGAGGGGAACCATATTCTTCACATTTTTACAACTTCTTCCATAGAAGACTGGGAGGTACGATTACTCGATATTTTACTGTAAAATGGTTATCTTTTGTTAATCAATGTTTCTTTGTTTATTTTTCAACATAATATTGAAATGGCATTTTCCTTTCAGGGTCTTTCCCGCAAGGATTACGAGGCAAAGAAGGAACTTGTGGCAGAAAAAATAATTAGCAGGCTTGAGAAAAAACTATTCCCAGGGCTCAAGTCATCCATTGTTTTTAAGGAGGTATGAGTCAGGAATTCCACCCTAGCATTTATTAGACCTTCAAATGCGTGATTGAAACTTCAAATCCTCATGAATTATGGAATGCACGTTCAAACTGAACAGAAGAATAGAGAAGTTGAAAAAATCTTGAAACCAAATATTGAGTGACTTTAGTTGTCGGGTTTACGCTACTGAAAATTTTAGGTCCCCGGAATATCTTTTCCAAATTTTAGCATGGGGCAACATAGTTTTCTAATAAAAAGCCGGCCTGGCTTTCCAAACTTCTGTAAGCTGAGAGTTGCAGTCTTGTTTGAGCGCGTTACTTTTGTGGCCAAATCGATATTGCCTATCTATTTATGTCGATCATTTGATAAGCTCCTCTTTTCCACTCCTCTAGGTTTATTTTTTTGACAGTAACTAATATTTGTACCTGTCAGAAAGTAGAGAACTCAAAATTCAGCCACAGTACCATGTTATTAGCTGATGAAGTAAATAGTCTTATCTCTGTTTGTTATGTCAACTCAGGCTTCAAAATTTGTTCATTCATCCCTATGGTGCTTCTAAATATGGCAGGTAGGAACACCGAAGACACACAGGCGGTACCTGGCTCGTGATAGTGGTACCTATGGACCAATACCACGTCGAATCCCAAAGGGCTTAATAGGAATGCCGTTCAACACAACTGTACGTGAATTACTTTTACTTTTGTTTCTGCACTTGCTCTACAAATGAAGAAAAAGGTGATGGTCTACTTTTATAGCACTTATAGTAAAGTACTCACGACTATGTAGGCTATAAATGGTCTGTATTGTGTGGGAGATAGCTGCTTTCCAGGGCAAGGTGTTATAGCAGTAGCCTTTTCAGGAGTAATGTGTGCACATCGAGTGGCTGCTGACTTAGGTAAGATGGTGAAAAGAGAATGTTTGGCTAAGCTTAAAATGTTTTTTGCCAAACATGTGTGACGGTTTTTAAAAGTTACTTTTTCGAATTGAGTGTAAAATCTTACCTTTGTCTACTTGTTTTGCCAGTAAGTATAAAGAAATTACTCTTAGTGTTTATTCAATGCATTTTCTCGATGAGTAAATGGATAGCAAATTTTCCGATAATCTTTTTCTCAAGCTTGTCAGGTTTATATCCTAATCAAATCAATCTATTAATATTTATGATCAGGTACACAATATTTAGCTTATTTCTAAGTATGGTTTCAATGGTTTTGTTTCCTTCATCTTTTCAATAGGGTTTGAGAAGAAAAATCCAATGCTGGATACTGCTCTACTGGGGCTACTTGGTTGGTTAAGGACACTTGCGTGAGAAAATCCATACTGGACGTCATAGGGAAATCTTGACTGCTCAACGGGAAAAGAAATGTGTCATCTGAATACCGCAATGGGGCAATGAGATGTTGCGTGATGCTTTTTGCTCGACACTTTTTTTTTTCTGTCTTTGTGATGAACTCTAGTCGAGGAATTTTGAAACAGGGGACTTAATAATCTTTATGTGAACTGATTGTTGTCATTTGTCTCAAGTCTTTGATGAAAAATGTAAAGAAACTATACACGAATGCTTTTCAAGAAGTACAATAATTATTATAGCAGCGTCTTTCAAATATATATTTGCACAGCGTTTTCCTAAATTATGGAGTTGAACTGAAAACAAATATATAGGATACATGAATATTCATTATTTGTAACTGAACTGGACTAGCATCGGACGAAACTTATACAAACTGGCCAGTTCGGCTGGCTCGTCTTTCACTTGGATCCAACTAGTTTTATCTGAGAATATTCCAAATCACCGCACCATTGAAAAGGTAATTTTAATATCTCACCAATCACAATTGACTGCATAAATTTCACGAGAAATGTGAAATATTTTGACTAAAGTAAAAGAAATAAAGCAGAACACAGGGAAGTAGAAGTAATGTACCGAGATCTGTCTGCACCGTGTGCAAGACAATATTGCAAATGCTTCAGTAAGAAAAGAATAGACATTGGTATTTTGATTGAGAAATCATACATAAATGTGTAATATACAGAAGGGAACGAACTAATAACACGCCCCAAACCAAATGAGAATTCACACAGAAGAATACAATATATGCTGATAAAACCAGTAAAATGCACCCTACACCAACAAATGGAAGTAAAAGCACACTGCAAATGATTCAATTCGGCACTAACAAGGAATCCAAAAGATATGCATACCATACCTCAAAGATGGAATGTGTTATTAGAATCCCGTCACAGCATGTTTGATAAGGTGGAATAGTACTCGACAGTATTAAAAAGGAAAGAGAGCTAAAGATCTTGTCCACAGTACTGTCGAATCCTATCTAGCTATGTGTATCAATCATTTCCCGTGTTCAAATTCATGGCCATAATATTCACATGGGATAAGGAGCACTTGGCATTGGTTTTACACTCGCGTACTTGAAAGACATCTCCACTGCCCCACTCGAGGTTCCCGGTCTATGAGCACGAGCAAGCCTGCATTGTTACTCGATAACCCGAACATGTATCTAAAATCATAAGAAAAAATTGAGTTTAGGTACATTTTCTTCATTGGCTTCAGAAAAGAACTTGCTAATTGCAACAAGACAAAATGATGGCCTAACTTGGGCATAAATTATCGGGTGAATAAATGTCTATCCTGCATACAATCCATTCATTCAGTTTTTTCTACTACGACTCAAGCGACAGGTATATTGAACCAGGTTTGCATATCTAGTTACATATCTGAGTACCCTTGACACGGGCTGCCATAGTTCCGGGGTCAAGAATTATGTTGCTTCCCTCTAATACTACTAAAATACAAATTGTTGTCCTCAAATGCANTGAATAAATGTCTATCCTGCATACAATCCATTCATTCAGTTTTTTCTACTACGACTCAAGCGACAGGTATATTGAACCAGGTTTGCATATCTAGTTACATATCTGAGTACCCTTGACACGGGCTGCCATAGTTCCGGGGTCAAGAATTATGTTGCTTCCCTCTAATACTACTAAAATACAAATTGTTGTCCTCAAATGCAAAATGCTAGTCAATGTCTAAAGTAAAATAAGGAGAATAACATTTTA
>CAIGRN010152241.1:0-28061 GCA_903798345.1 Fraxinus anomala
ACACTTCCAGGAAAATCTGGAGATGCAAAGTCATTAAAAAGATCACTTCTTACATAGCTATGTCCATTTCCTCATGCCCTGTAGGTAAATGCCTTGCAATGGGAATTCCTAAACAGAGTTTTTGGCAATGTAAACTCGATGCACAAAATACCTCAATGCCTTAAAATTTGGACAAAGTTGCAATTCATACTATGAATTTAATTTGAACTTTCAAATATCGAGAAGATTGAAAATTTAGTATTGAATAGTAACAACTTGAATAGGTACTTTCTTCTCATTTGATAGTAAATGTGTGGCGCTCATACCTACCTAAAAACAACGAGCATATATTCTCACTTTAAGGATTTGTAATGTCAATCAAAAATAAAAAGCAGATTAAAGCTTGGAATAGTTCTAAATTCTTCTTATTTGCCAAGACTCGCTATTCTAATAGCATTTGCAGAAATGAAAAAGTGGAAGACTAGTATATCAATTCCAGTTTGTCTAGAATTTTTATTTCTGTTTCGTCTTCGCATTCCATGAGCGTTTGGACCACTGAAGCCATTGTTGGCCGCTTTCTTCTGTCTTCCTCTACGCAAGAAAGCCCTATTTGAATCAGTGTTGCTGCCTGTTTTCTGCTAAACTTCCCTTCCAATCTTGGATCCACTATGCTCTCTACCCAAGATGAATTTCCACACTGAGCTTTTTCCTTCACTGTCCTGCTAAGATTTTTAAGAGGAGTTTCTTGATCGTCAGCATCTTCTACCACCCAATTTGAGAGCTTAATTCCCTTTATCATCTCCAGGACTACAACTCCATATCCATAGACGTCAACTTTTGCGGTGATAGGATGGTTCAGTGCCCACTCCGGAGCCATATAGCCTTTTGTCCCTCTAATTCTTGTAATTTCTGAACCAGGGCCATCTCTCCGGGACAGTTTTGCTAGCCCAAAATCTGCAATCTTGGGTTGAAATTCATTGTCTAGAAGAATATTTTCTGGCTTCACATCACAATGGATAACCCATTCTAGACATTCATGGTGGAGGTAGGCCAAACCTTTGGCCGTACCTAATGCAACTGCATATCTTTGTTTCCATCCTAGAAAATTTGAGTTGAAAAGATGTTTGTCAAGTGACATGTTGTCGACATATTCATATACTAAGAGACGGTGTCTCCCTTCTGAACAAAATCCCCACATTCTCACCAGATTCATATGATTGATCTTTCCTATGGTTCTGATCTCTGCCCAGAACTCGTCCTCTGCTTGAAAAACATCTCCCAGTCTCTTCACTGCCACCAGTCTATCATCTGCCAGAGAACCCTTATAAACGGTGCCCGAGCCTCCTCGTCCTAGCTCTTCCCTGAAGTTATTGGTTATTTTCTTCAGTTCAGCGTAGTTAAACCTCCTGAACTGGCTGGATATCATGCGATATCCAGCCTCAACCGAAGCTGGAACACCATGTTTCCTTAATAGAAACCACCAGCCTAATAAAATAAATATCAATTCAAGTGCTCCAAGTGCCGCGCAAAATGAGTAGAGATACACCCATCTCACTGTTCTTCTGACAAAGGCATACATAGAAGGAGAACCTACAGGAATTTCTATTTCTCGAGATTCACACGATGTGCTGGAACCATTAAAAATTGATGGTTTTGATACCTTCACACTCCTCGGGAGTTTAATGTATACACTTCCTGGAAAATCTGGAGACTGAAAGCCATTAAAAAGATCATTTTTTACGTAGCAATGTCCATTTCCCCATGTCCTGTAGGTAAATCCCTTGCAAGCGGAATCTCTTCTACAGAGTTCCAGGCAAGCTTTCAATGTAAAATTCGGCTTGTAATACAGATCAGACCCAAAGTAATCAGTCTGAGAAAGCTCCAGGAATTTTACTTTTGAATTCAAGAGGGTTTGGTTGAATGTAGGCTTACAACCAGCATTCCAGTCACTTGGATCATTCACTTCATACCCAGGAGTGCATATACACTTGGGTTTCTGTGCATAAACACATATACCATTACTTCCACATGCCCCATGTACTTGACAAGGTTGTGAAATTGCTTGCCATTTTATCGTCCATAGCCCTGTTGAATTAATCAAACTATAGATTCTAAGATTCCCATCATGGTCTATTGTTAACCTTCTTTTTATCCCAAATCCTTTATCAGAAGCATTGGCTTGAAAATGATCACTTGATTGAAGCAAGCCCATATCATCTAAAACTGCTAATCTGCTACCATTGTAGTTGGTTCTTCCACTTGTATAGATGTCATAATCAGGATTTGGCCAGTAGAGGCTAGATATTTGAGGGCTATCAGATATCAACGATAAAACGTTATCACTACCAAAATATAAATTGAAGTAACCTGATTCGAAGCTTCCTTTTCTGAAGGATGCTATCAATCTTTTGTCCTTGGTCAATATTTGAGAAGGTAAAAGAGTATCAGTAGGAACATCAAAACTTTGCCAGAGAATATCGCCTCGTGGATTCTTCAAAACGAGGTTTCCCGTATTAAGAAGCTCAGCAGCAGAAACATCAGTGGTGCGTGTATTTGTTTGCCATATAATGCTTCTATCAACATCTGTCAAGACCATGGTTCCATCTCTCCGAATAGATACTCTTGACCCCTGGCTGTTAACAGGCTTGTCCCGGTTGGCTGTCCAAACAACGGTTCTTTCTTTAGAATTGGTGAACCAAATAGCAAACCAATAAGCGTTGCTTCCCAATCCATAAAAGCCACAGGTAAAAGAATTGTCTGGGGAGGTGATGAAAGTATTGCCTTCAACAGATATAGAAGCACCCCTTCTCAAATAAAGCATAGATTTTGAATTTGCAGAATGAAAAAGGGACAGGGTGATTAGTAAGAAGAGGATGCTTCTCATTTTTGAAAGAATTGTGCTTATATTATGAAAGATAGATTGATGTTTGTTAGTTGTATGATACCTTTATAGAATGAGTGAAATATCAGAAAGGGCTCAATTAACATTTTCTATGATTTGAATCAAATCTCGATATCTTATGGTTTAATTATATGACCACACAAGTTGCTGCTAACTTGAAATCTCTACAAGCAGAAATGTTGATCAATTATTTGTGCTGTCTAGTGAAGATGACAAAAGTTGAAAAGTACACATTTTGTAGGTGAGAAAATGAATTAATTGAGGGGCAGTGTTAAATGCAAGGAGACCACTGCCAATAAGTCAATGCATAATCTACTTGCACCACTCAATTGCTTATATGGTTTATCTTGAAAAGAAAATGAATTAATTGTTGGGCAGTGTTAAATGCAAGGAGACTACTGCCAGCAAGTCAATGCATAATCTACATGCACCACTCAATTGCTTACATGGTTTATCTTTAGAAATCGAGTAGTGTTATTTAGCACAATTGGTATTAAAAAACATTAGTCTAGACGATACTAACGCGACATTAAATAAGAGGTATAATTAAATTAATTACTTAATTTCACATTTCATTGAGAATATCATTTAACGCCATCCAAACTTGTGTTATATTACCAGTGGAGCTATATAGCATTATTCTTAGAAATACCCTCTTCGCTAATGCAACAATTTACAAGTCTTGCTGACAATACTCTTCTGACTGGAGTCACGCAAGTGGAATATGAAAATCAAATTTTATTAGCACAATATGGGCTGCGACAAAGGCCCTTCAGATGCCCTCCCAGACCTGTTTATAAGTGCAGGGTTTTATCCCAAGTCCTGCAATGACTAGGAAAATATTTGCAATTTTTGCATGTGAAGTCCCTAAATTTTCATCACAAGTGTAATTAAGTTCAAGACTTTTTCTGAAGTTACAAAAGGGACTTGATTGGACTTATATAATTTAAGCTTCAATAATGGAATTACAGTCAAGTTGATAGAGCTAGTACAATACAATTATTAGTTTTCGCTCACTCCAAAAATTTTAACTTGTCAGCATTATGTTATCCCCTCCCGACGTTGAATAATTACGTTTTCACTTAAACCTGATTTTTCTTTAACCGTTTCTTTATGTTAAAATCATTAATATGATTTGGCCATTGCCAAATACAGTGGAACGGATTTCGAATGCTAATATGCGCTCACTACTTTAAATCATATCAGTTCTCAAAACACTAGATCGTATCAATTAATCTCAGTCTTTATCACATCAAATAACATTGAGTTCACTAATAGTAACCACTAGTCCCTAGCAAATGTAGGTAATCCATAAGATAATCTTGTGTAATTTAATTTATGTGTTCGGTCATGATATAAAAAATAATCTCTAGACGAGGATTTTGTCACTCTCAAAGTGTACTAGTGTCAATACTCAACGAAATTTAGAGGAGACCTTGAATCTTAGGAAGTGCAAGGAGAAAGGTAAGTGACATTTCAACTATAATGTAAAACAATGTTTATTATATTACGATGTGCTCTTATGTGATTACATGAGATTTATTATAGGTTCTATGTACATGCATAGGTTCCATAGAATACAATGTTGCTACTAAATAAATGTATATGATTGGAGTATTCGGGGATATAACATAATATAAATGTGCTACGTTGGAGTACTTTTACATCTATATTAAAAATTTTGTGCTTGTTTGTAACCATAAGTTTGATCTTCAGTGGGATAATACGAAAGATTGATCTTTCTTTTATACGATTTCTCTCCACTTAACACTTTGTTTTGTTAGAATATTATAAATTGTATTTATTTTTTGAAGTAGTTTCTGTATGTAATTAACTGAACAGGTTAAAGGTGAATATTGCTGACTATAGATGCAAATGATTACAAAACTTACTAATTATCTATTTGATTCAGTTTGTTGGGTGCATGTGATTTCTGCCTGCTGAGATCAAAGTGAACCTTTTAAGTGAAGGGAATTTGTAATATAGAATGCAAAGGCAACCTCTGGATGGTGGTAAAGCCATATTCCACAAGGTAAGGTGCATGGTTCCAAAGGGAAAGCTCAGTTTACAACAGACAAGTGAGCTTCAAAAGCTCATACTCTGTTAGTTGCAGAAGAGCACCAATATCAATATGGTATACTGCTGACGTTCTACTAAAGAAATTACTTCAACAAACTAAATCTTGTTTCCAATGAACGTAAGATCAGTATCTGTTTCAGTCCCACTTGATATATTGTCACATACGCTAAAAAACTCGAATAATTTTTGCAACGAGTTCAGACCAAGTTAAATTAATCAGTAATGGAAATTTTTTTTAAGACAACCAGAGCCAGTCCTCAATTTCAGTGAAACATGGAAGCAGTCATTGAAATCTCTTAGGAGAAATTGAAATCAGGAATTCTGTGCCTGAATCAGATTAAAAGTATATACTCATTCTAAAAGTATCTGTAATTCGTTAAACAGGGTATAAGATCTTCTTCTTGGATAGCAACTTTCAGAGGCAAATGATACATCAACAACATAAACGAATACCGAAAGAAAGCAATATAACGATTCAATTCTTGAAGTTATTTTAAGGAAATATGATGAACAAAATACCTCGATGCTTTAATACTGACAAAATTTTTATTCATGTTGTAACTTAAGTTTAAAATTCTAAAATATTTAGAAAACTTAAAATTTATTGTAAAAATTAAAGCAAATAAGTTCTATTTACTCATTTGACAGTGGAGATTGTTGTTTATACCTAGGGTTAATTCCCTAAACGGTCACTGGGGATCACTAAATTTCAAATTTTCACTAGATAGTCACTGAACTTTGCAAACTGGGATCCCATCCATCACTGAGTGAACACCAGTTGTGAAATTAGATGGTTTTGATGACATGTCCGATGGAAAACGTGACGTGGCACGTTTGTGTACAATTTATTGGCCAAGTAAGTTGCTGATGATGTGGACAAATTTTACAAAGTTGCACTCAGAACAATTTGAAATTCACATTGTTTACAAGGCTAATTATTCCAATTACATTTTCGAAAATGAAAAAAGTGAAAACATCAAGCAATTAAAAAGCACTAATGCAATTGTAGTTCTCCAGGAATTTAAATTTCTGTTTCATCTTCACATTCCATGAGAGTTTGGACAATTGAAGCCATCATGGGGCGCTTGTTTCTGTTTTCCTGTACACAAGATAGCCCTATTTCAATCAATTTTGCTGCCTGATTTCTGCTAAATCGCCCTTCCAGTCTTGGATCCACTATGCTGTCTACCCAATAGGAGTTTCCACACTGAATTTTCTCCTTCGCTATCCTGACAAAACTTTTAAGAGGAATTTCTTGGTCTTCGGTATCATCTACAGCCCAATTCGAGAGCTTAATTCCCTTTATCATCTCCAGGACAACAACCCCATAGCTATAGACATCGACTTTTGCAGTGATTGGATAGTTTAGTGCCCACTCTGGAGCCATATATCCTTTTGTTCCCCGAATATTTGATATTTCTGAACCAGAGCCATCTCTCCAAGACAGCTTTGCTAGCCCAAAATCTGCTATCTTGGGTTGTAACTCACCATCAAGAAGAATATTTTCAGGCTTCACATCACAATGGATTACCCATTCTAGACATTCATCGTGGAGGTAGGCCAAAACTTTTGCTGTACCTAGTGCCACTGCAAATCTTTGTTTCCATCCCAAAAAATTTGAGTGGAAAAGATGTTTATCAAGTGACAGGTTGTTGAAATATTCATATACTAAGAGTCGCTGTCTCCCTTCTGAACAAAATCCCCACATTCTCACAAGATTCATATGATAGATCTTTCCTATGGTTCTGATCTCTGCCCAGAACTCGTCTTGTCCTTGAAACACATCTCCCAGTCTCTTCACTGCCACCAGCCTATCATCTGCCAAAACACCCTTATAAACGATGCCAGAGCCTCCTCGGCCTAGCTCTTCCCTGAAATTATTGGTTGCTTTCTTCAGTTCACAGTAGCTGAACCTCTTGAACTGGCTGGATATCATGCGATATCCTGCTTCAACCGCAGCTGGAACACCATGTTTCCTGAATAGAAACCACCAGCCTACTACAATAAATATTAGTTCAATTGCATCAAGGGCACCGCAAAATGAGTAGATATACACCCATCTCACTGTCTTTCTTGTGAAGTCATACATAGAAGGAGAACCTACCTTCACGAGATTCACACATTGTGCTGGAACCATTAAAAAATGATGGTTTGGATACTTGCATTCCATAGGGAAGTTTAAAGTACGTACTTCCAGGAAAATCTGGAGACATAAGGCCATTGAAAAGTTCACTTTTTACATAGCAACTTCCTGCTCCCCATGTCTTGTAGGTAAATGCCTTGCAACGGGAATCTCCTAAACAGAGTTCCCGGCAAGGTTCCAGTGTAAAATTTAGTTTGAAATCAAAATCAAACCCAAAGTAATCTGTTTGGGAAACTCCACAAATTGTACCAGCGAATTCAAGAGGCTTTCTCTGAATGTAGGCTTGCAACCAGCACTCCAGTCACTTGGATTGTTTACTTCAAATCCAAAAGTACATATACACTTGGGTTTCAGTGCATAAACACATATCGCATATCTTCCGCACACTCCATGTACTTCACGAGGTTGTGAAATTGCTTGCCATGTTATCATCCATAGCCCTGTTGAATTAATCAAACTATAGATTCTAAGATTCCCATCATTATCTAATGTTAACCTTCTTTTTATTCCAAAGCCTATATCAGAAGCATTGGCTTGAAAATGATCACTTGATTGAAACATGCCCTTATCATCTAAAACTGCTCTTCTGCTACCATTGTAGTAGGTTCTTCCACTTGTATAGATGTCATAATCAGGATTTGGCCAGTAGAGGCTAGATATTTGGGGCTATCAGAGGTCAACGTCAAAACATTGTCACTACCAAAATATAAATTGAAGTAACCTGTTTCGAAGCTTCCTTTTCTTAAGGATGATATCAATCTTATGTCCTTGGTCAATATTTGAGAAGGTAAAAGAGTATCAGTAGGAACATCAAAGCTTTGCCAGAGAATATTGCCCTGTGGGTTCTTCAAAACGAGGTTACCTGTATTAAGAAGCTCAGCTGCAGAAACATCAGCAGCGCGCGTATCTGTTTGCCATGTAATGCTTCCATCAACATCTGTCAAGACCATGGTTCCGTCTCTCTGAATAGATATTCTTGACCCCTGTCTGTTAACTGGCTTGTCCCTGTTTGCTGTCCCAACAACGGTTTTGTCTTTGGAATTGGTGAACCAAATTGAAAACCAATATGCGTTGCTTCTGGGCATGGCATAAAAGCCACAGGTAAATGAATTATCTGGAGAGATGATGAAAGTATTGCCTTCAACAGATATAGAAGCACCCTTTCTCAAATGAAGCATAGACTTTGAATTTGCAGAATGCAAAAGGAACAGGGTGATTAGTAAGAAGAGGATGCTTCTCATTTTTGAAATAATTGTGCTTGTACTATGAAGATGTATTGATGTTATTTAGTTTTATGATACCTCTATACCAGAAGAGCTTTATTAAAAAATTTCTACAATTTGAATCAAATGCATGGAGACTACTGCCAAGTGCCAACAAGTCAATTCTCAGCATTCCTATAGTAGGACCCGGTAATTATACTTGCAGAATATTATCACTCTTGCACCACTCAGTTGCTTGCATGGTTCATCTTTAGAAATGTCCTCTTTACTATTGCATAAACTGACAAGCCTTCCTGACACGACTCTTCATTGAAGAATCAACTTTGATTCATCCGTTCACACCCGAGTGTTTACTCAAGTTGAACTCATGATGACTTTTATCACTTGAGTTCGCTTTTCCTTTAACAATTTCTTTGTGATGAGGTCATAGAAATGATTTGGCGGCCATTACCGAATACTGCGTTTAGAATATAAACTTCTCTCAAACGACTGTGGATACATATTAGGCTTTATCTACCTTGACTAGAAAGAGAGGTATGCACAGAGTTCAAAACATCAAAGGACTGTCATTATTACTAGAATAAATTATTTTAGGCTGAAGAGGAGAGAATTTCTCAAGTCCTGCCTTTCTGTCACCTTTTATTTGGCTTAACAATCTCATCCTCTGTTGTGCCAATGTGAGCTTTAAGAATAAAAAGAATTATATATTTTGAAAAATTGTAGCTTGATACTGCTGTGATAATTTTTGTTTTTTAAATTGTAGGGAAGGGAACTTTACAACCATATGCATCTACACATGTAAATCTAGCTAGTTACACTAATAGTTTTTAGACTTAACCAAGGTATTGACCAGGACAAAGCACTGGATTGAGAGGTCACTAGTTCAACCTGTCGGACAAAACTTTAGAAGAATGGGAGAAGAGAACAAAAATATAGCAGCTAGAACACTGTAATCAAAAGATAGGCTTGAACACTAGATCGTTGTTCTGAAACGATATTTGCCCCCTTTAGAATTATTTGAGTGCTTAAAGGGATACATCGGCAAATGGTTTGTTGGATTTAACTCAAGTACTAGCATTTTCTTCCAAGAACTTGAAGAACCCTAAGGTTTGAATGTGAGAATGAATGGAATAAAGGCATTTTGATTGGACGTTGATTGATGACTTTTAATGTGTTTGTAATTGAAATCTATCATATATTTATAGTTTTCAATTCACACGAAATAGTGCCAACCTTTGTTCTCCGCTGAATATGTGAATCAGCATATTTTTATTTCATAAAAACTGGTTCCACTTCAATCACCAGTCCGATTTGATCTGGTTTATGTGGGGTTCAACTGGATTTGAACGGTTCGATAATAGGTAACTTTCTAGCTGAACCGGCCAGTCCGGTCCAAATTTAATATTATAATTAAATTATATAGTATCTAGAATTCTTCAATTTAGTATTGTTGATTTAATAAGTTAAAACATATAAATTAAGAAAAATTACACAGTTCAGGCGAGCGTTTGCGGGAGGAATTTTGCATTTTTCTTTTCCATTTTTTGTTTCAGTTCCTTTATATTTAAGTTTAATTGAAAAGGGTATATTTATATTTAAAACTTACACAATTCTTTTAAATTAAAACTTAAATGTTGATTTATATTTAAAACTTATTTTTTGTTGAAACTTTTGAAAAAATGTATAAAGTTTCTATAAATCTGTTTTAGATGTTTGATATGCATTATTTTTTATTATTAAATGATTTTTTGATTGATTAAAAATTAAAATAATATTAATATAAGAAAACACATTTTTATATTTTTTTATGCATATATCTCGTCTAAACTTGTCTAACGCATAGCTTGGCATTCACCCATAGTCACGTAGTACGCATTTTAGAACATTGCTTTGAACCCTTGTTCTATACGTGATCTATGACTCCAGTATGCTCTACGTTATGTTGCACAATTTCTAAACGACTCCAACATTTGTCCTCAACTTTTCACTTTTTATTGCAATCGAGCTCTTGTAAGATAGTTTCCGCTTACATTACCGATAACTATAGTCATATTTCCTTGGGGATATAATTCTTAGGTCAATTTCAAAAACGAACGAGAGAGAGAGAGAGAGAGAGAGAGAGAGAGAGAGAGAGAGAGAGAGAGAGAGGAGAATTGGGCCAGTGTGAAAGACTCACTTTGCTCAAACACAAAGAGAAAAATAAATAACTATTAAACTATAAAAATCACATTTCATAACTAACAATCTTATAAAATTGTTTCAAAAATCAGATGGTAAATGTAATATAATAATATATAATATAATCTAAATTAGGATAAAATGTAGTTTAAAATAGATCCTAAAAAAAGAAAATATTCCATTTTTAAAAGATATTTATCACTCTCCCCCTCACAATCAAACACTGACTTTCTCTCCCTAGAATCGTGATTTCCAAAATCTCTCGACTCACTACAATTTCTACCTAAATCTTCGATTTCAAGCCACAATCAACGTGTGAAGTCACAATTCAATTGAAAAACTTTTAAACTTCTTTCTTTTGGAGAAGTTCAGCTCGTTGTTAGATTAATAAGATTTTCTCAAATCAAATATTGTTATTCCGTTATCAAATTTTGAAGGTATGCATATATCAAGGCCGCAAAAGCTTATGAAATTGTTGTAATCATATTTCCAAAATTTATGAAAATTTCTTCTAATCGCAATCGGTGAGTTTGCTTTGTGAAAATAAATGCATTTTACCCAATTTGTGACATCTATTTTCTATTTTTGTGATCAGGGAGTATGCATTTGCTATTTGTAATTTCAGATTTCTGAACATGTTAATCTAGAATTACGTTTCTATACATAATTAGGGAAAAAATCATCTGTGGCCATTGTTTTCAGCCAATGTGATTATCTATGAACATTGC
This sequence comes from Fraxinus anomala, assembly GCA_903798345.1. NCBI lineage: Eukaryota > Viridiplantae > Streptophyta > Magnoliopsida > Lamiales > Oleaceae > Fraxinus > Fraxinus anomala. The sequence continues at coordinate 11,233 of CAIGRN010152241.1, forward strand.
TGTGCTTCATTCACATTGACACACGTCTGTTAATTGTGATTATTTGTGATTGCTGAATAAAAAAATAGGTTGTGACCCCTATGTTAAATGTCGTGACTAGTTTGTATGTGAAATTAAAACATATCTGTGACAAATTTCATTGTATTAAATGTGACTATATGAACATGCTTGTGTTGACTGTATGTTAATTTGTCTACATTAGATGTGAATTTCTATGGCCTGTACTAATGTATGTGTGTGACTTCTTTCTTCAAGTTTATATTATTCAATTGTGCTCAAAAGCATAATTTTGTACTTTTTTTTAATTACTTATAACGCATTGTGACTAGGTGTCTGTAGAACTGTACTTGCTCCAAACTAAACCAAATCAAACTAAAAGAGAAGTTCTGACCGCCATACTAAGAAGACGAAGAAGTCAGCGTGTGAGAGATTTCAAGTCGTAAAATGTGGAAGATGCAGTGAATCCGATCACAATCGTATGACATATTCACACGGTGTCACTTAACCAGAAAGAGTAAAAATTGAATGCAAAGAAAAATCCAAGTAATTCAAATAGGTTATGATATTCTTTGTAGTTGCAAATTCTTTCATTTGATTCACGAACTAGGTATTTTTGGTTTATATAAATTGACAGTTTATTGCATTAAGTTTAGGATATTGATATGAAATTTTGAATTCATTCTCATTTATGAATTTACGAGTTGTGAACAGATTTATTGAATGGATTGTTTGTGCTGTATCTAACCATGTTTAGTTTACCATTTCATGTTGTGACATGTCTGTTTGGATTGTGATCTGTCAAGAATTTCTGACCATTTGTGACCCACTTTTATGTGACTGTGACCCGACCTGTTAATATACGTGCTATATAAACTTTTTCCTCCATAAAAATCGTTACTTCGATGATACAACCAACATCGTACACGGATTCTCATTCACATGCCTAATAAAATTGTCATCCATTGTACCAAGGAGTTGAAAAATAATCATCCACATTTATAACCAAATCAAATTACAAATGTAAAGATAACATCTACCCAATCCATCATAAAAACATCAGTTTGTCTATTTTTGAGCGGACATCTCTCTCTAAGTAGTATTGAATTTCATCGTGAAGTCGTGATGATGATCTGTATTGAGATTATTGTGATCTTACCGGGGAACCATTTGCTAGGCTTTATTAAATATTTTTAATCTTGCACAAATCAGAATGTCAGACATGTGATTGTGACCTTCAACACATACATAAACATGTGACTGTGACCAACACGTGTTAATTGTGGCTTGTTCTTTGTGTCTGTGACCATGATAAACAAATGTAAAGACATTTGGTACAAAATAACTCATACGTTGTTTCCTATAGCAAACGCTTGCAATAATGTAGCAAAAATCGTGTCACGTTCACAAGGATTATGAAATAGGTCACAAACTATCCAAATTAGATCACAAAACAGTATTCAAGTCACAAAAACTTTTAAGGTCACAAAATATCCAACACAAATCACAAAACCTTATTTAGATCACAAAAATGATATTCGATCACATAGTATCCAAAACAGGTTACAAACTGTTCAGGTCACAAAATGGTATTCTGTTACAAAATACCCAAAACATGTCATAAATTACTAAAAACTAGGTTACACATTACCCAAATCATATCAAAAAACCGAAAAAAAAAAGAGTAAAGTGAGAAGATAGTTTTTTGTGAATTGGGATTGACAATTTGGGAAAGAGATGATTTCCAAGGGTACATTTTTGCTGCTCAACCAATAAATATTAAGGACATTAGATAAATTAACTTTTACAAACTATTAAACACAAGAAGTGCTAATGAAAATCAATTAAGAATTTGTTGACAGTAAATACAAACACAAAGGACACTTCTTTCGTGTATTTTTTTAATACAAATTGACAAATATGGAGGACCAATAGATCACTTATATATCTACACATTCTGCCTTTTAATTTCCAATAATTCGACAAAAGGCTTCTCAAAGATATTAAATAATTTAAAAAATAATGTAGATTCCCAATAACATAGCAGAATTAGCAAAATAAGTACTAAACCATCAAATTAATTTAACATAAATAATCATAGCAAGCATCAAGCAAACATCAGATCTCATAATTGAACTGAAAATTCGTTCAAAGAACCTACCATGGGGTGGGCAATGTTCATATACTCCATCTCGGAAACCTTATCGAGATTTTTCGTACTGGCAGAAATAATGCTAGGTTAGTTGGGCCGAGCAATATAGCTGACATGCTGTAAAATAAGAAGAGATGGGTAAGATGAATGGTGACACTGTGGAGGCTGCTCGGCGATTGATTAACGTGTGGAGATGGCGACGAGGGTTTTTCTTGAGGGGGGAGATTGCAAAATGAAAATAATTTCTATCTCCAATTAATTTTGATATCTGTTATAGATAATAATTAATTTTATTTTAAAATGTATTTTTATATATATTTAAAATATAGTTAATACCTGATTTTTTGACAAAAAATTCTTAATGATCTGATTTATGATAATCAAATTTTAAAAGCATGGTTTTTGGTAATTTTCCCAAGCATAAAAGCTTGATATTTCCACCGTTATGTCATAACAATTTCTGCCACTGTCAATGAACTGGTGGAGAAGAGAGATGGAGCTGTGGGGTTATAGGATAAAGGGTGGGGAAAGTTGCCGCAATTTGGACAAACTACCGATAAATATCAAGTAATTTCCAACTAATTGTAAATTACAGATTTAATGTTATCCGAATTGCTGGCTTGGTTAAAGATTTTATTCAACAATGCAAACAAGAACACCCAAGAAGCAAAACCTGCCAAAAAATTAAGTACTTCAGGTATTTAAGTGATGTGTGAGTATCATCAACAAACAGTTACACATGTACAAAAAGGTTCAATCCCGTTTCCCAAGACCCGAAGAATTACTGTACAGAGTATACATACAGAGTAGAATATGATGCCATCACCACTTGAAATCAACAGCTGCCCTGGCTTTCATGGCAGGGTTGCTGATTCTCAGACTTGAAAATAGCTAGTCTTTGAGACTCTGAAATACTCTGCCGGTTTTTAAGGATCTCAATGTAATTCTTAATTCTAAATCGGTCAGAGTTTGATAGAGAAAACGGAGGATTCAGAATGAGAGATGGTGCTTCGACCAGAAGAAATACTAACAAGCACACTGCTTTTGAATAAAATACCACGGCATTTTTTGTGTCACCCAGATACTCGTTCACCTGCATTTTAGAAAATGGTTATAAACACATCTTAGACATTATCTACGAAATAAATATTTCATGAAGTGTGGTCAAGTGTAGAGCCATGGTGACTGGAACTCCCAGGCATGATTATGCTTGAATCCCATTATTACTCCAACATGGAACTCCTCATCTGTATTTTTTTTTTTTTTTCTTGTGCTCTCTTCTTTAATAACTGTGCTAGAACATATTCTTTACTGATGTAATTCTGAAGGATCCAATTCTCGTAAACTTTTACATTACGAATACAAAATTATTTAGAAGCACTTTTAGAAACAAAAATTACATTTTCTAAGATGGCTTCAATGTGTTAAGAGCTATAACTTCACAGGCATCAATGATAGATGTAAAACACAACAATGAAATTCAGCAATTGAGCACCTGTATTCTATGATTCATGGAATTCCCGAGTTCCTAAGGAATTCTCCCTTGTGAAACCCTACCAAACCAGTGTACCCAAGGTCTAAACAACAATATTTCTTTTGATTTGTTTCCTAATTTTCTTTACCTAACAGACACAAGTCACACAACATTCCCTCCTCCCCTCATCAGCATCCTGGATCCAGCACAGCCTATCAAGACAACTAGAAATTGACAGTAAGCAAATGTCAAAATCAGATAGTTTTTATCCTGCATAAATTATTTATTTTCGATAAGAAAAAACCCCAGATTCTTAGTTCTAAGTGAGGTAGCTTCTTCCAATTTAGTACATGGTCGAACAAACTGAAGTCATAAATTGTTGCATGAAACAAAATTTCCAAGATTGGACCGTAAAACTGATGTGATCGTTCGTAAAAAAATGTCATACCACAATAATTAGTTAAGAGTTTTTATATTTTTTATAGCCACAAATTAATTAAATTATCTGTCTAATATTACTGTGAAAATACACATTTAAATATCTATATAGGTGCATTGGCAACATTATGAATTGCAATTAAATTGAACACACTCACAGTGAGCAAGCAGGTTACAGTCACTTCATTGGTAGCCAGAAGATGACTTTTTGATCATTCTGAAGTTTAAGCCCAACCAGTATTCCGAAAAAAAAAAAAAATCAAAACTCATTCTTAACCTCATTCTCTCGTATAATAATTTTATACGTAAACTCAAATTTTTTCCTTATTTTTTAACTACTCATTCTCCTAAAAATCACTATTCAATAATACATTTTAACCCAAAAATGGGTCTCAAACAGGGACTAAATGTTAAGTCATTCAACAACATGGTACTTTCATGCCATTAATGATTTACTCCGTTTATTATGAAATTTAATCTACTGCAATTAACACCAGATAAGATTAAGCACCTAAGGTTCCCGAACCTTTGAAGGTTGTGACTGAAACTTTTGTTTCTAGTACCCGAGTCATTTGTGACGAAAATAATTAGTTTGACAGTTCAAAAATCAACTTTCGAGTAAAATGACCATCTTACTCATAGTTTGATTTAAAACAAATAAATAAAGAAAATAAAATCAAAAAGAGCAAAACAAAAAAAAAATACAAAAAACAAAGAAAAAATAAAATTTGAAACGCCTCCACCCCCACCCCTACAACACACACGACAGCCCTTTCCCATGTAACCAGGGGGATTAAGCAAAACAAAAAAAAATACAAAAAACAAAGAAAAAATAAAATTTGAAACACCCCCACCCCCACCCCTACAACACACACGACAGCCCTTTCCCATGTAACCAGGGGGAAATCCCCCTGGTTTCTCCACAGTCCGCCGGCGGCAATTCCACTAGGTCACAGCAAAATCGGAGAGGCTAATCTGTAGGTTACAGCTCATATGCTAATTTTATCAAATCTCACCATATTCTTCTTAAAAATTTAATAAAGATAAAGTATTATGTACACATACAGTTTCTTACACTGTTCATTTTGTGTGTGTGTGTGTGTGTGTAGGTGACTCGCATTGGCAACGGTAAAGCTTAAACAATGAATATGCAAAGCCGGCTCATTACTCCAAATTTCACCACTTTCTCACATAGTTACGTGCTGAGTAATTGATTCATTCACATTTTATCATCTTTTCCCTCTTTCTCACGCTTCTTCAGTTTCTTATTTCTCTCTCTAAAAACCTGCCTACTACTCCTCTTTGTTAGGATCCCATCTAAAAGCCACCTCCCTTTGTAAAAAAAGTAAGCCTGAAAATGCTAACGAACCAGTGTTTCTTGGCTGTTTATCAAAATATCAGGCTGTAGTTAACAATCCCAAAAATTTTGTTTATACACAGAAAATCTTTTCTTTTTTCCAAGAAAATATGGCTGAGCACTGTTGTCCATCAAATCCGCATCGCTTAAGAAATAATTAAAAAATAAATTAGAGCAGGAGGAAAATGAAGAAAAATTAGAGAGATAAAAGGCAAAACTGATTGATTTGGCACCCAACGTGAAAGGGCAACGGATGGATAGGTGGGTTGGGGTGGGGTGGGGTGTTTTAATTTATTTTTCCTTTCTTTATATCTTTATTGTTTTTGTTTTTTATTTTTTAAGCCCCAGTTTGTTCCCTTTAATTTTTTCTCATACTCATTTTCAACAACACACACAATAAAATATTCTACACGCAAACCCAAAATTTCTCCCACCTTTTAACCACACATTCTTCAAAAAATACTATTCAAAACTATGTTTTTTAGATTTTTAAGGCCACCAAACATGGGCTAAATCAAACTAATGGTAAGATGATCATTTTACTCAAAACTTGACATTTTAACGGTCAAATTGACGGTTTCCGTCACAAAAGGAGGCGTAGCAGACGTTAGAAAGGTTTGGGACTTTGGGTGCTAGAAATCAAAGGTTTAGGACCCATCATCACAACCTTCAAAGGTTCAGGAATTGTGCAATTTACCATAAAAAGTACTTACAGCTCCATGTCTGCCGAAAGCAAGAGCAGATTGGTATATCAGCTCCATTGAATCTGGCATTTCCCTATTTCCTGAAATCAAGACAAGAAAACTGGCATAAATGTCTCCAGACCAGTAAAATTGCCAAACCAATGTAGGCTACAAAAAGAAATGGTGTCCTCTTAGCCTCAGTCAAAGAGCCGCCCACCCTGAGGTCCCTGACCGAAAATTACATTTTGATGACTAGTTATTACTTTCAAATCCTAGCTCATAGTTTCTCAAAATCAGCAACAAAAATAATGTTGCTTTTTACCTTTTCTTTATTATATCATCCTTATATGAAGGGGGTAAACCATTTTTGGTTTATCAATATTACCACAGACAACTAAATCGAGTACCAAAAAAAAAGTAGGACTAGTATTACTGCCTACCGATGATGAGGGAAAAATGGATATTTGAAAACAAATGGCAATGGATAGAAACGTAAGAAAATATCATTGGAGGACCTCCATCGACAATACTATTTCGACAAAATAATAGAACAGAAAACAAGGTCTTCAACGCTGATTATCAAAAATCAAGACATCATATCCATACCAGGCTCTATAACTCTAGAAAGTTCCTCAGCATTCCCAACTTCAAGAAGAAATGCTATCTCAATTTGAGAACAAATATCCAGCGGCACCTGAGTGTTAGCAGAATCAAGACGCTCCTGAACATCAGGACCATGTTGCACGTTAGAAAGCTCCCTCACTTTTGTAGTCTCTTGGGTTGGACTTCCTTTGGTAGTTGATGCCGTGAGAGAATGACAAACATCCAATGCTTGCTTCCATATAGCAAGAATCACAAGCTGAATCGAGAATGCTTCCAATTGCTTACCTGTCTCCGTCTATCAAACAGCAATGAAATGATTAGAATATTTGTCAGTTGATAATCCAAACATAGAAACATCATAGCATAGTGATAGCACACGAAGGCGAAATGGGTAGATCAAGACCTAGTTCACAATAAATAGGGTGTAGGGAGTTCATTTAACTCATCCAAAAATGAATTGCAAAATTGGGGAGAGTGCCTATCTCTCGAAAGTTAGGCAATCTATTGTAATTCATTCCTTTGTTTCATTGTAATTCAGTTCCTTTATTCATTCAATACATACACAAATATACCAAAAATATAGTTTCTGATCTTAAATTTCTTGGGCAAATCAACCGGAATTCAATAATTGCTTCAGGTATCTATCACATAGAAATTCGAAGCACATGGAAAGGTCAACCAAGAAGAAGAGCATCAAAATATTATTAACCAGAATCTAGTCACATGAAATCACGAAGCATTCATTTATCACAGTATGAACACAGTCTACAAATTATGATTTAATCCTAAACCTTTTTCTTTATTTGCTGGTATGCTGAAAAGAAGACCAACCAAACCAAGACAAAGCAAGATCTGATAACCATCAATCATGTGCAGGCTACCCAAACAATTTTAGAAAATGAGATTTTCTCCAAGCAAGATGCGCTTAGTTTGTCAATCTTAAACACATTATCCTACAATAAAGAATGTAATTGTCTTCAAAGTAGTTCCTATCTAATCCCTTCCCTATCAAGACAACTTGTAGGTTGGATCAGGGGTGAGGGAGAATTATCCTTCAGTCACTTTTTTTGTATTCGTGAACCATGAGATTGTTTCCCACGTTCTAGTGATTCTACTTTTAGTAACGCCTACCAGGTTAACTCATCACATAAGTAGATTCAACATATCACTTGATTGTGTTTTCCCTCTAGTTTTCATGCAATAAACAATAAAACATTGATCTAGGGTTAGTGATTTGATTGCACCAATGTAATTGATAATTCAAGGTATCGGCTGAGTTGGTCCTTGCACATCAGTAGAAGATCTCAATATCGAATTTTTCACTCATAGCTGAGCTTTTAGATGAGGTCGTCACTCAACAAGGCTAACAGACACAGGTATTGGATCAAGTTTCCCTGCCAAGTACCATGGTTACTGCACAAGCTTGGTTATGGGGGAAAAGACATATTCTGTCGTGTGTGAGAGGAGGTGTGTCTGAGACGCAAGTAAAAGTCATCAAAAGGTTTATGTACAAGAACAGACTGATTTTTGAGATGACCTGAAAGCCTATCACATGCAAAAGAGATAAAAATAAAACTAATAAAGACAGATTAAAAATGATATTGGCCAAAGTTTGGAAAGCAGAGCTGTAGCAAAGCGCAAGCGTGTAGAACCACTGAAGTAAAATCAGAGTAGACTAGTACTACTTTGGAAAAAAATCCAAGAAACTTGAGGGACGAAGTGCTTACTAGATAATTACAACATGTAAGACTACACGAAATCATGGAAATCAAGTTTCTGTCCATGAGAGGTGCACCTTTATCTCGTTAAAAACATGTAATCTACATTTCCATAAAAGGGCACTGTCAGTTACCTTCTCATTCACCAACTCAGTGATAGCAGATGCACAACACTGCAATGACTTGATCCTAGTCATGCAATCAGTTGATGGTTGCTCTAAAGCGTCTTCTACATCCATTGGTCCTTGTGAAGTCCCAGGAACAGAGCTGTGACTTTCCAAGCTCCCAATGAAATCCACTCTACCAGTTTCTGCGCCACTTATTGGCAGTTGGGCAGTGGGAGTGGGAATCGTGTTTCCAAAGTTATGCGGTAGGCTAGATTTAGATGGCAAATAATTTGGCTTAGAAGCATGCACTGAAGATGATGAATCCATTGGAGGACCAGACACGATGACATAATCATGTTCAATTGACTCCAGTGAATCTATAACTAAAGAGTCAATGCAAATAAGACGAAAAAGAAAATCGTTCAGCAATAACAACTTTAGATATAGGCACCATATCATTAAAATTAATTTGAAATATTAGAAAAAGCACCTGTTGAACTATTATGTACTGATGCTAGGTCGTTGGTTTTAAGATTCTCATTCAGATTTCCTTCTGAAAGTTGCTGGCCACCAAGAATAAATCCAGTAATTTCTGGTATATGGGGCGCTTTACTATACTTGGTAATTAGTTGCAATTTGTTTGACATAGTAGAAACTTCCCTCCTATCAACTTTTGTATCCAGAGAAAATCCATACATAGATCTCATCGGTGACCTCCTCGAGGAAGATGGGCTCTCATCGGGACTGCTGGTATCATCATCTAGATTGAAATGTAAGCAATCTTCTTGTGCAGTTTCGACTGTGTTCCTTCCAGAGACAGGAAACCCATCTATCAGTCTTTGCAATTGTTTATTCCTGCATACCACAGAGAAGTTCATCTTTCTGACTGGAGAGAAAATTCTTGTGTAATCAGATTAAAATGAATAGTGTATCAACACCTCATTTACCTGAATGATTCACTTGGCTGCAACTGAGAAAGATATGGGTGGTTGAAAAATTCTTCAAATGTCAACCGCTCCACTGTGTAGCATTGACAAAACAAAAAATGTAAGCAAACTCAAATTTAGATAAAATTAATAGTATTGTTAAATAATGGAAACTAAAACAGATTATTGAATAAAAGCCTTCAGATTAGTCCATGATGTTGATCTATAAGAATCAGAAGCGAAAATCTGTGCCGACTGTGCCAGATAAATGCATCGCAGCACATTCTCATTACTAAAAGGGTTATTCCCTAATAATGACTTTCCTACAAACAACATAGTTAAGAAGTTAACAGGTCGCAAAACAAATTTATTTGAACAAAAATGTTATACTGAAATTCTTGCCAATCCCATTGGGTAACTTAGGGTTCAAATAATGAAAGAAAAGAACACTGATTTGAGGTTATAGGCCCCAAAACGTTAATGGTATGTAATGTTTTGTTTTTAGGATGTCTCTGGAGTGAAATGCAACAATAACGTAATCATATTTTCACTTAATTTACTAGTAGAAGAAAAAAATATACATTCAACCATCAAACATATTCCAATATGCTTTGACCAAATTAAAACTACTCGTGGACTTTGGTAGTGATGACATTACACTCCACACAAAGATGCAAAGGCTTGGAATACCTGGATTGTGGCGCAACAATTTTCTGCACAAATCTATGCAGTGAGGATTCAAATCCTTTGCATCTAATGGAAACTGCAATTCGGTTGATTTTAAAATGTTCTGAAGCAGCTGCAAAATGTATAAAAGGTTTGGATTTAGGCAGTGGAGAATATTTTTCACAGGAAAACTCTGAAGTCTGTTGTACTTGCACAAAAAGATTAAGTTGATCACACCTGTATCTGACTGCTTCCTGTAAATGGGGTTTTTCCGGTGACAAGTTGAAATAGAATGGCACCAACACTCCATAGATCTGCCTGTGTTCTCAGGTCAGAGATAATAGTGGAATAAGCTGATGGATAACTGCTTAAATATGTAAAAATAGAATCTCACCTTCGCATCATACTTCTGGAGTTGCATTATCTCAGGAGCCATGTACAGTGGTGAGCCACATAAGGTTTCTGCAAGGTCTTCATGTAGAGATCTGTCAAACAAAAAAGGAACTTCTGAACTGCAAACTTCAAGTTTTGCATTGACAGTCAAGTCAATAGTTAATGTATAATCAAGTAAGAATATAAAACTATTGGAGGATGGAGGAAAAGCTCGAGCACCCTTGTTAATATAGCACAAAAAGGGAAGGAGAGAGTGAGCTAGAAAGGGGGAATGTTAGATAAGATAAAGATTGAGGATATCTCCTAATGAAAAACCAAAAGTGCATTAAATCTCAGAAGATTATAGTCCTAATTATTCTCTAGCTTGAATAAAGGGGCGTGCATGCTTCAGGCTCCATCCTGGTTAACTAATGCATCATGAGTAGAGCGTCCGACCAAGCCCAAGACTAAGGGCAATATACTTCTTAGTTAAATAGATAGGATAATCACGAAGCCAATTATATCATAGGACCTCTTGAAATCGTGATCATGCTCATGAATTCATAAAATCTGCATAACCAAAGACAAGTCAACTAAAATGAAAGAAAGCTATAATAATGTTATTTAGATAGCTGAGAGAACTAATCTGTATCAATAGGGTCCCTTATCCTATTATTAGAAGATGGACAGGAAGCACCAGTAGTTAAAAGTTATAAATAGTTCACAAATAGCAGATGGTAGTACAGATGTCCTCACGCACACACAAAAACAAAACACATATAGAATACCATTGTAATAGAACTTACACAGAAAATGCATGTGCCTACTACTATCTAGAACTATTTCCGGAATATGGACGATGAGCCAGAAAACATTATGTCAAACTCAAATATTTACCTTGCAAATCCAAAATCAGCAATCTTCAGAACGGGGTTGTCATCGTTAGTGGATAGGAGGAGATTCTGTTCCAGGTATGAGATACATACAAATAGAATATGTCAATAATGTCCATTTACACAACAAAGAATATTCATTACGTCCTGAATTCAATACGAAACATTGCATCATTCCTTCAGGCTTCCAGAATATAACTCACATGAAAAAGATACTTGTAAAACTTTCACTCGTACAAAAAATTAAACTTAATATTGGCTATATATAACCAGAAAAAAGATGAAGTTGCTTTGCAGCATTTTACAAAAATAAGGAGAAGACGGAGATTTCACAAAAAATAAATTCGCTACACTTTAGAGTGACAGTACCAACTTAAACCAAATCAATAAGCAAAATACTCCTGCATGGGGTTCGCTTGAAGGACATAGTCCACACTCCACAGTTATCATACAACAATTTATATGGAAATAAAAATCTTCAAACCTTGAAAAGAACTGATAGGTCTCAAGGTTACTTAGGGAGAGGGTAGTATGGGTATTTTTAAAATAATTGTTAGACGCCAAAACATAAAAAGGGGGTAGGGTGCTCATTTCATTTAGCCAAAATTTGGTATTTGGTGAGAGAAAGCCAAACTCTCGAAAGTTTGGCATTGCTTGTACTTTCTTTACAGCTTTTGTTCAATTTAGTATTCACAAATATAGCTACAAACATATAAATATCATGTATAAAACTTCCATTCCATTCATTGGTGTTTCAATTTTCAATATATGTTCACAAATTACAACATAGATGAGGATCTTATCAAGAACCTCTTGTGAGACTTAACTCATATACATGTACATATGTGCGTGTGTGTGAGGGAGGGGGAGAGAGAGAGATAGAGATTTCTCAGCTAGAAGTAAACAAATGTCTCGGATAGTGATTAAAACAAAGTGATGATGGTCTGATGTTGCTACAAGATAATACGAATTAGCCTCCTGTTTAAAACAAATTCCTCATAGAACTATTGTTCTAAACAAATTCCTCACAGCACTCTTTCTATAAAACAAATTCCACACCTGGGCAATGAAAACGACATAAGCCAGACAAATGCTGTCACAAAGACAAACAAGACATTATACAATGTCTACTAGAAAATAAAAATAAGCCTTATAATCCTTGTAATTATTCTATCACTATTTTTACCCCAATGACAATTTTGCAATCTCTGTCCAGTTGTTTACCAAATTTCTAGACCACCTTTCATCTACCAACTGACATTCACTAACATATCAATGTCACACGTAGGAACATTGTTTAATAAAGTTGTTTGAGGAGTGCACATTGAGTCCTGCCTCATGTGCGGCTTTCAATTTAGCGCCTCAAAGCTTATTCCCTAAGTGCCATTGATAAGGCACAACTCTTGATTTATTGATGCTTGCACCTCGACTTACTAAGATTTAAAACTCAAGGCTAAGTCTAATGGTGAATAGGCGTTTGACAGTTTGTCTTGCCTTTTACAGACCTCAGTTTTTGGGATATTTTTTAATAACCCATAACGTTTACAAGTTTTGTGTTTTCTTCTTTTACCTTTACATAGAAGGAAAAGGGGAGAAGAAGACACCATGGAAGTGGAGATGAAGAAACTCATAATTAATGAGGATCAGAGACTCAAGTATGTTGATGATTTCCTTAAAGATCTTTAAGTAGAGATGATATAAGAGACTTCTAAACTGTTTGTACTAATAATAAATTACAATTTTGGTTACTAATTTAAGAACTCTACTAATCTATTTTATGTTTATTTGCAAATTAGTCTCTTAACTTTGTGAATTTGTTTCGTTGAGGATTTTTAAAAATGTTTATGTTTTATTATGAACATATTTTTGTAATTTCGATTATTTGGAATTATCTAAATCTATTGAATAATCTTGGGGCTTATGCCTCAAAACTCCTCGAGGCTTGCACATTACCTCACAAAGTTAAAATTCAATGGTACCAGCTTGAGCCTTTTAAATATTATATACATATGAAAAGTATATTTTTTATAAATTTACTGCAGAAAAACATTGATGCACAACAAAACTCCGAACATGCCCAACTGGAGGGGCGTGGCATTGTCCAATATGGTAGTTTGCAAAAAGAGATTAGGAAATATAACTATAAGGGTAGGAAACAAGGGAAATCATTGTGTCAGCCATGATCAGGGCAAAGATTTGAATAGTTAGAGGTGGAGATGGAAAACGACGAATTTATAAGAGAAGGTCCTGCTTATATGATGACCTGACCTCCATCAACTATAAAGTTTGTTTATCCTATCATTCTACTACTAAAAGCTATGGAAGTTGAGATGGTGAGCGGTATTGAATCTCCATTTCTACAGTAGAAACTAATCCAATCATCAAGTAAATTTAATTTGTTATTATAATATTTAAAATTTGAAAACAAAATGGAAGGAATAGCAGCTAAAACAATGACACCATCAGAATATACATTGATGGTTTATCTACAGAGAGAATCAGAGAAATAAATATACACAGAGGATGGCTTAAATTTCCATCACATTGCTGTTGCTTCCTTCTATAGACATCAAACTAAACCGTCTAGGTTGAAACTCCTAGCCATACTTTATTGATAACAATGATCAAAATGATGCAAAATAAAGTATATGTTTAGATTTTAATGCAAACCTGAGGCTTTAAATCTCGATGTATAACGTTGTTTTCACGGAGAATTTTCAGGCCTGCCACTGTAGCATGGAGCTTTTAGACATCAACATGTGCGTTATTCTAGAAGTGAAACAAAAAGAAAGAATCATAAATATATAAAAACTACCTAGTTGCTGCATAAAGTGCTTTACAGTTGCTTCAGGTAACTTTCCTTGGCGTCGTCGAATATACTCTGAAAGGTCACCCCCTTTGCAGTACTCCAAAATGATGTACAAATTTCCAGATTCCTAATACCATGCACAACAATAATTGAAATGAAACAAAAGAAAGGGATTATGACAAAGCTTTCGTCATGATGTATTACTTCACTCCTATTGGATTATTGAACAAAATAACTTCATTGATATACACCAAATATGCCAAAAGGTATATAGCCATCTTAGGTGTTTAAGAAAGCCAACGATCCTGAAAAAATGTGATTGGTTCAAAGGAGTAGCTCAAAAATGCTACATTCAAATAGCTTATGTGCCTTGGTCTTTTTTTATTTTAAAAAAGTAGAGTTCATTAAAAGGTGCTCGGGGGGAAGAATCCATTTAAATATACGAAATTACACTCAAAACTAGAAAAGTGTGTACCAGCTTACCTAAAAGCTTGAAAACTAGGTAGCCTAAATAATAAAGACCACAGCGTAATTGAAAACAAGAAACATCAATTCTTGGACAACTATGAAAATTCCCTTCTTGCTTAGATCCTTTCCTTTCCTGGGATTGAGTTTCTATCAAAAAACAATTCACGTTGCATATAAGCATTTTGAGTTTACTGTTTAATTTTCATTCCTGTATAGTACTTTCCCATTCTTTTTGTCACGTCTGCCTCTCCATCCATGAAAGCAATCAATCCACAGTCTGAAGCTAAAGTGGAAAGAAACTACTAAATGAATTTCTATTAATTCGCCATAGCCAATAACTAAATTTATAATTCCGTGACCTCCTATTCATCTGGAAAAAACTAAATTTTCTACTTCAAGCTTATAGTATTCCCCAAAGTCACAAACCGTGTTTAAAAAAAGAAAAAGGGAAAAAAGGAAAGATGAAAAATCGTAAATCAATAGCAGGACATTAAGCTTCACATTCCAATAAAGTCATACAGCACATTATGAGGAATAACCTAATAATCTTTAAGGAAAAAAAATAACAAAATATAGAAGGTAATAGCAATACGGACCTCGATCATGTCTAGCAAGCGAACGATGTTAGGATGATTGATTTTCTGGAGGATGAATATCTCGGACTTGAGACTTTCTTTGAGTTTGGAATTCAATCGAGCGGTAACGATCTCCTTGATCGCCACCTCAGTGCCGTGGATGCGGTGGTGCCCGTTCCACACGGTCGAGAATGAACCGGACCCTATTCGGTTCGCCAGCACGTAATCCCCCACCAGATAATACCTCCCTCCACCCCCACCGCCGCTCCTAATCGACTGAGCCATAAAATTTCAATATCCACAATTCTCAGTATCAGCTCAAAACAAAAAGGGATTTTTCGAATTTTTGGGTTTAATTTATTAGCGGCGAAGGGAGACAAATGGAGGAAGGAGATTTTAGATTGGAATTTTGATTAATAAAGTTACGATTATGGTGATTAAATGATTTTTAATTTAATGGTTTTTAAAGAGCAATTGGGGTTGCGGAGTGAGTTGTGTCTGCTTCAGCTTGACGCTTGTGTGCCGTGTGCGTGTGGTACGGTGGGGTACTTCAAAAATAAAACATTTTAATAATATATTCTCAATTTTAGAAAATTAATGAATAAAAATAAATTTTAAGAGGTTTTCTTTTAAAATTTTAAAATGATTGTATTTATAAAAAAAATATGTTAAATAAAAGATAAGGAGAAATCAATAAATATTTATTAAAAAGGGTTAAATAAAAAATAAGAGAGCATTGATAAAGGGTCTAAATATTTAATAATATTTTATGTTGTAGAAAATAAATAGTCTCTTGAAAATATTTTAAGCACTTTTTTAAATGAGAAATTATATATGTGCGGAAATAAATGATTTTGTGTTGAATTAATATTTATAGTTTATTTCTAGAGAGCAAATTACGCCTTGTTCGATTTCTATTTTTTTTTAAAATATATTTTTCTCTCTTTTTTCAACTACGCATTCTTCAATAAAATAACATTACTTACAAATTCAAAATTTTTCTTTATTTTTTAACTACACATTCTACATCAATCTACTATTTCAAAATATATTTTAACATTTTAATGAGGGTTCAAACACGCTCTACATAAATAAGTTCTTGTTTGGTCTCCATTTTATTAAAAATACATTTTTTTCTTTCATCTTTTTAATCATACATTTTCCAATAAAATAATGTTATATATAAACTCAAAATGTTGCCTTCTTTTCTAATCACACGTTTTTCAAAAAATCATTATCTTAAAATACATTTTCCCCAGGTTTTTATTAAAATGGATCCCAAACAAAGGCTAAGTTTTATAATAGGCTTATTAACACAAAACGTCACTACGTTTGGCATTTAGTATGCAAAATGTCTCTACGTTTCAATTTTTTTACATTTCCATTCTTATTTCAATGTTTCATTTTGGAAAATGTCCTTCCATATATCTGAGGGAAAATTGCAGTCGCGATCCCAAACATTTCATTTTGTTGCAGATTACACCCAAACCTTTAATTTTTGCGGCCGAAGTCCCAAACCTTTATATGTAATTGCAGCGTCGGTCCCAAACCTTGAATTCCGTCAAAAAAACCGTCAGTCAACGTTGCTACA
>CAIGRN010152248.1:0-13575 GCA_903798345.1 Fraxinus anomala
TGGTTTCTTAAACTCCAACTGCATATAGGAAGTGCCGCAAGAAGCGGTAATGGTGTTGAAGATAAGCAAGTTCCAGGGAAAATAAATCGAAGTACCAATGAGCAGAGGACGACTCTGGGGATTGTACACGATGATGAGAAGAAAGCAGTGGAAATGAGTTGCAAAGCTGCGACTAAAATTGGACCGCATGGTTAAAGCTAGATCAATAAGCAGCCTGCTTGGCCAGATTGATAATACAGCAACTGAGTGTTATTTCATGTAGAAGAAAGTTGAATCGTGATCATCTATTGTAGCATTGAATTTGGCATATATATATATATTGCTACAGTATAATAGATGTATGTGGTTTTGAACAAGTTGAAATAATGGAAAACATGATTATATGCAATTGTGTTCTTTAATTATTATAGGTTTGCCTCGAATCAAATAAATAAATAACTAAAAAAAATTGCCTTTATGGCGGCAACAAAAGTATGCCGTATAATATATCACAAAATTGCATGTCATAAAAAGTGAACTTTGTTGTAGTAATTAACATTAAACTATTAAAATTTATTGAATAATCAGATTTTTAAATAAAATATTATAAAAAAAATTTCTCAAAATTTCAAAGTAANATTAAATTATTAAAATTTATTGAATAATCAGATTTTTGAATAAAATATTATAAAAAAAATTTCTCAAAATTTCAAAGTAAACGAGTTTTCTAGTTTTTATGTTTTCAGAAATAGTTTTTCAAAATGACGAAAATGACCTATTTTTAGCAACTCCAAAACAGACATTCAAAACATAAAATATAAAATGAATTCAAAACTCAAAATAAAAAACTAAAAAGCGAAAAGAACGGCCCCTAAGTGATTCAAAAGGTCTNAATTCAAAACTCAAAATAAAAAACTAAAAAGCGAAAAGAACGGCCCCTAAGTGATTCAAAAGGTCTTTTAGTATCTTGATTTTTGAGCTAATCTAATTCCTAGAAAGAACTGACAATTGCATTGGTTCTTTTGCTTCAGATTCCATATACATTTTGCAAATCTAAAACATAGCTGCACCATTTCACAAGAATAATTGTTGTTGATGTCACTAAGGAGTCGGGCATGCTACTTCCTGTACTATTAATGTTCATTTCTTATTGTGGCAATTCATATTGATAGTGACAATGCTAAGACAGAAATTACGAGAATGAATAAACATAATTTAGATAGAGAGAATCTGAATCATATGTAAGCATTCCAAGAATATAAATAATATCAGTCATTCGTAAACTGTTTAGCTCATGTATAAAATATACAAATATAATCGAAAAATCAGAATAAAATGCAATTACACCAATTCACCAAATCCTGGAGTCAGAAAAATATTACGAAAAGAGAAAAACCTTTGAATCAAAGAAACCCGAACAACACGAAAACTCCCAGTAATATGAGCAAAATAATGTGGACCAGCAACAAGGCCTGGCCGGGACCGCCATTGCCGACCTCACAAAACCCCAATTTCTTCACAGGCGTCCCCGCGCAACGCGCATCTGCACAGCCGCACCAGTAGGTCACCCCGTCTGCGCCACAGACAGGGTCGGGTCGGAAGCACTTCACGGGGCACAAATCGGGTTTAAAATTTGCTGAGCAGAGATTTCCATCTTCTTGATCGGAGGGTAATTTGAGGAAATTGGGGCTTGATCGAGCCGTGGGGAGGAAATGGGCAGTTAAAATAACGATGAGGATGAAAATTGGGAACGACGGTGAGGGTTTTCTGATGAAAATTTTCATTTTCGGCGAGCTTTAACGGAATTAGAGCTTGCCGTTAATACTCGTCCTTGGGATTCTTACGATTACCCTTCAAAAAAAAAAAATCTACTAAAATTTCTAGGTTTGGAAAATTGAAATATGAAAGCCCCTATTTGAAAATCTGGCTTCTTTATCTTGGTGGTTTGTGGTATCGAGGAATAAGGGGAGAATTTTCAATGAAGTAAACGATATTTTCTTGTTTAAAGAGACGACTGACCTTTTCCTTTTCTCAACAATGGAATAATGAATCAAATTTCACAGGAAGTTATTTTATTGTACACCACAGTAAAGTTGTCTGAATTGTGTTCATCGTTATATTGCACCTAGTAATAATGTCAACAAGTCGAGCCGAAATTCGAAGCTCGAGCTCGACTCGAATAAAAGGGATTCGAATATTTTTTGAACCGAGGCTCATCCAAAAAATTGAGGCTCAATCCAAGCTTTCGGCTCGAGCCTTAGCGATTTTTTTTTTTTTTGTCAAATCTAAATTCTTTCTTAATGAAATTAAAATTTGTGCAATTTATACGTACTATAAATAAAAGTTGAAACCTCCTCCTTTTTCGGACTTGAAATCGAAAGCGGAGTTAAAATTGTACACGAATAAAATATTTCGTGTACAATTTTCTTACAAAGTATAGGCAGCTATTTTATTTGAATTTTTTAAATTTTTTTCTTCCTACTGGCTACAATTGTTGTTTTCAAAATTATTTATTTATTATTAATTTTTAAACTGGCCCAGCTCTTCCAGGTCGAAAACCCGTGTGGCTCGTCGAGCGACACGAGCCTGCTCGGGCTCAAACCTTTGCCCCCAAAATGGGGCTCTGGCTTTTCCGGCTAACAGGCGGTCTGAGTCGACGAACCATTTTGTCATTTGCATCTTTAAACTTTTATCATTCATCCTTATCAGTAATATCTCAACAACTAGCAAATGTTCAGCAATGACATTCTTTGTCCAAAAAATTTGTTAGCATATTTTAAAATGATAGATAAATTTTTATTTGACTCGTATTTGTCTTTTTTACCTTTTAGTTTCTCTAAAATTACGAGAGGAAAATGAGTTCTTTAATTTATCTTAGTGGAATTTTTTGGACAATTGTTTGAATTAATGAAATGTTTAAAGATAATAATACGATGGAAAAATAGATGACGTGAGTAAAGATTTGAGATTTTTGTGCAATTAGTGTAAAGTATATAGCTTTTCGTTGTATACCTAACCAGAAAATTGGGAGAAATTTTGGGGTATGCTCCCGTAACTTTTTAAAGGAGACTCTTCTTTCAATGTTGTAGTAATCTTCCAATGTGGGATATTAGTCAATTCCAATTCTAAGTGTTTACTAATTTATTTCATCATTTTCATTAAAATATTATAACCCCCCAACAAGATTATAATTACAAACAATTTTAATTTGAACAAAGCAAATTATTTTGGACATATTAATTGTTAGTTTTTGAGGTTATAAAATAAATTACAATAATAAATCTAATTAACAAACATGGATTATATTTACTTTGAATTAGTGAACTAAAATTAAAAAAACTATTATAGTTATGATATTTTATGGTTTATTTGTGTGTTTATTTATTTATTTTGTCATCCGGTTCGATACCGATTCGACCCTTTAATCCTCGACCCTCTTCCTTTTCCGGGTCGATGTCCGGATCATTTTTTAAAACATTGATAATTAGATAAGTTAAAATTTTAGAATTTTGCTTATGAAAGTTGTGATAAAACTCGCTACTTGAAAAAATAAGGTGTCTAACCCTAATTTTTTTGATAAATTTAGCTTCTGTTTAATTATTTTCAAACTCTTTTTACTATATATTCATTTTTAACAACACATTCACACAATAAAATATTTTGTACGTAAATTTAAGATTTTTCTATACTTTTTAATCACACATTCTATTAAAAACCCAAGACGCCACATCGCCCCCCCATTTCTTGAGCCTGGCCAATAAACATTTCCCTTCTATTTTTTCTAGATAAAAATTGTCAAACATGGCTTAATACAATCCAATATTTATAAATATATTTGTCCAGTCATGAACAATGATCAAAACTATTAAAATACATGACTTAATGTATTAATAATCCTTCTTGTGGTTATTGACCGGTAATCCAACTGCCAACTTTGCAGATTTGGCTAGTGTGCGGGACATGCTCAAATTATAGAATAATGCTAAGTGTATATTCTTTGATTTATATTGTTTTTGACATCATTCATGTTTTCAAAAATTGTGGGGAGAAGATTTTTTTTAAGCTGTCAAATGGTGTGCTACCACGTGACACAATGTAAATAATAGTGTAAATAATGGTGTGCATTCCATGGATTACATATTGTTATACATTGTGTGGGAATTAAAAAGTGTTGGGCAAAAAATGTGTTTTTTTTTTAGTAAAAAACTGTCAAATCATGTGTCACTACGTGGCACAATGTCAAAAATGATGTAAAAACGATGTACATATAACATGATTGTATTTAATAAGTAATTAATATTACTTAAGGATAATTGCAGTAAAGGTCTCACACTTTTTAGATTTTTGCGCACTTTACCTTAACCTTTGATTTGTCCTTGCGGAGGTCCCAAACCTTTCAAAAATATGCGCCAGAGGTCCATCTGGACGAATTCCTTCCAGTTGACCATTAGTCAACCTTAAAAGTCAAAATTTGCTCAATTTTAAACCAATTAGAAAGGGCAAAAAAATGACTATACAATTACTCTTATTAAATAAATAAACAAAAAAATAGAAAAAAAAAAAAACTTTCACTACTACCCACACTTTCTCTTCCCAGTTTGCCGGCATCACTACCGTTTCACTCCGGCACCACCATCGACTCATCTGTGCCGACTAACAGCCGCCATCGTCCCTATCTTCTCCGCCAACATCTTCTCCGCTATTAAATGAAACCCAAATGAAAAAATCAAACCACCGCCTAAATCCACAATTTTCCCCAATTTGAGCAAAACTCTACCAAATCATTTTCATTGCCTTGGGCTCATCATCAACCCATCTGGACTTCGGCTTCCTCCCACCAATCCCACTATTATCATCAACTCCAGTTCCAATCCCATTGTTGCTCCATTCGCTCGACAAAGGATCCCACTGGGACCTCCGCCACTTCCTGCTGGTTGTCTCATTTTCGCCTCCGGAGAAATCCCTGTCGGTGCTATTGGTCAACCCATTTTCTGAAACCAAAATCTTCAGCATCTTGGGTTTTGACGCACTTCCATTTGAAGCTCCATCTTCAAGAGTTGGATTAGGTGTATTTTTTTCTGGATTTGATGAATCTAGGATTTTTTGTAATTGAGTTTCGGGATGTGAATCTGATGGGTTTTCAGGATAAGAGTAAGAATAATTCTGAAAACTTGAGTACTCATGCGATTCAGAGGGAAGTTCAGATGGCGAATCCATGTAGTTTGATTGAATAGTGTCCATTCCACACACACACACACACACACACACACACAAAGAGAGAGAGAGAGAGAGAGAGAGAGAGATTATGCTTTCAGATGTGAAGAATGGGGAAATAGCAAGTTGTGCAACGGATTATAGGTTTGATTGGGTGCAGAAGGGTAACGTCAGCAGGTGATGGTGGTCGGCGATGGCAGGTGGCGTAAGTGGTGGCTACTTGCTGTTGCCAGCGTGGTTGAAGAAGTAGGGTAGGGATGGAGGAGAGAGAGATATTTGTTTTTTATTTTTGGAGTTGTTTTAATTTATTTTTAAAACTTATTTAATAGGAGTAACTGTATAGTCACAATTTTACCCTTTCTAATTGGGTCAAAATGGGGCAAATTTTGACTTTTCACGTTGACTAACGGTCAACTGAATAGAATCTGTCCAAATGGACCTCTGGCGCATATTTTTGAAAGGTTTAGGACCTTCGCTGGTACAATTAAATGTTATGATAAAATGCGCAAAAATCTAGAAGGTTTGGGACCTTTACTGCAATTATCCCTATTGCTTATATCAAACATGGCATAACGATGGAAACACAAAGGTGAAAAAAATAAAAAACGACGTTCTTCGTGAGTTGGCAATCCTTATTTTCTAATAAAACATTTTTGCCCTTATTACGTTTTCATAATTCATATTTTGTTTCCCAAAATTCTTTTAGATTATTCAGTGTTAATACTACAATCTAATCTGACATCACATGGTAGGACCAAAATTATTGAATGGGTGGCTGTATAATGCACGTCAACATTAATTATTTACCAATTTTTGTCCATTTCATGTGAATCAATCATACATTGGGAATTATTTAAATGGTGCACAAGAGTACCAACTGCGTAATCCTGTGGTGCTGCCGTAGGGGAACAAAGAAAAGGGTAGCCTCGGTGGTAACTCAGGGATCGGTTTTCTAACGTTCAAATACTCCACTTGTTCTATAACCCGGATAGCCTGATCCAGGTTCACGACCAAACCCATATTCCTATCCACCAAATTTACTTTTTCATCAGCCTTGTGCAAGGCCCATGCCAAGTCTAACAAGTCCATCTCACCCGATTTCGAACTCCTGCACCTACCCGATAAAATTTCAAGTGCAAACACCTCGAACTCGAAAATGTCCACTTTGTGACTCACTAATGCCTCAAACCTAGTTGACTCAATTGACGATAAAATAAACCTGAAATCACCAAGCATTGCTCTGAAACTAACGTCAAGAAAGACGCTGCTAGTTTTCACATTCTTGTGAGCCAATTCCTTGGAATGAAGATAACTCAATGACTCAGCCACATCTTTAACCACCCGGAACCGACGAGTCCATGACAAAACTCCTACACCGTATAACCACTTATCAAGACTGCCATTCTGAATATAATCATACAAAACTATAGTTTCTCGATGATCAAAGCACCACCCTCTGATTGGAACCAGGTTCGGGTGGCGAATTTTACTAATGGCTTTGATTTCTTTATGCATTCGTCGTTTATCCAATCCACGTGAAATGAAAAACTGGCCGGAAAATCTCTTCACAGCTATGTTGCAGCCGGTCAACATAGTGGCTTTATATGTAACACTCCTATTATCACTACCCAGAATCTGTAACTCGCCAAAACATCTTGTAGCAGAAGAAATTTCTGATATTGTGAATTTTCGGGGCTTGTTTGGCGGCCTTGGACGCTGCTTTTTTTCAGTAAGCACCATAAATTCATCTTTATTCCTCTCTTTTCGTTTCCCACTTAAATACAGATTAACCAAAATAGCCAAAGAAAGTATAACTACAGCTAAGAAAATCAAGAAACTAGTAGGGGTTTTCTTGTGGGAAGCTTCATGATTTTCACTGTTTTGAACAGTGATTTTACTTTCACATGTTTCTGGTGAAGGAACTCGTAGATTGGCTTGACTTATAGAAGTGAAATTCCAGGACAAAATGTTGTGAATTTGTGTGTGATTTCCAGTCGAAGCTGAGAATCCAATGAACATATATTCATTCAAATAAGGTGAGAGATCAAGATTACCAGAATAAACAGGTTTAGAAGGATGTTCATTGCTATCTTGTCCGAGGTAGATGTCTATATATTTCTTCTGTCCATCATAAGATATCCACGCTCTGTGTATTAAGCCATCTTTGAGATAAATTCCCACTTCTGATGCGTTGATGGCCGTGGTCGAAACTATGCTTCCCAAATTGATTCCAAGATGGTTGTCGTTTAGGTCCCCGAACTCGGGGTTCTGACGAGTGTCAAATTCAACACCCACGGCTTTGTACTCCTCATCACATACATCGTTGAGCATACCAAGCCATGCACCAGGCCGTCCAACTGTGAACTCGTCGGGAACTATAATAAAGGTTAGGCCACTGCCACCATCCTGGACGCTCAAATTAGAGCCCCTCAAGGGATTAGAGTTGGAAATGTTTGAAGGACTTTGGAATTGGAAGGAGAAGGTAGTTTCGAATGAGGCCGGAGTTCGACTGACCAGATCGAAAAGGCGAACAGGTGAAGAGTAGATTGCCCTTCCCGCTAGATGCTTAAGATCATTTTCAACTTTTGGATCGGGTATTTGGATAAAGCCCTTTTCACTTGAAATTGCTGCACTTCCTAAAAGTGAGACATCTTGGCTGGTTCTTGGATAGTTTGAGCTGAAATCACGAAAGGAGAGATGTTTTGTCACGTTAATTACAGGTTTATTGTTAAGATTATCCTGTGATGAATCAACAAGATTTGGATACCAGACGAAGGGCATGAGGAAAAAGAAAAGAATGGCCGAAAACATGGATAAGAACGAGCAGAAACCCATAAGGCAAAATTTGCACAATAGAGAAGAATGTTGTAGCCAAAAAGAATTTGGAGTCCGGCAATATATGGATGTGAAGATCATATATTTCCGTGGTCCAGTTGAATCCAAAGGTAGAAAATTTAACATTGGATTCTTATGTGGTGTGTCTACACTGCAAAGATACATCATCTACCCACTTGCTAAAGAATTATCAGCCTCTGCCCTACAAAAACAAGCACAAATCCTTTGGGGTGGGGTTTAATGACGTAAATGTCATCATTAAGACAACTGAGAGTGACTGCTATATAAACTTCCAAGTTTAAGTGCCTAAAAAGGTTACGACTGTCAGAAATAATTACAGTTAGAAACATAATGATGGTATGAGACAACCATATAGGTATTATATGCCAGCACATTTCCTACTATAGTTAGAAACATAATTACCTAACAAACAGTTCATTCAGAAAAAAACAAAGATGGACTCGACATAACTTAGGTAAAGGTTTTATATAATTGAAAATAAAATTTCAGAACAATTCCTACTGAGACCAACTTCAGGTTTCGACCTATAGAAACTGCTTTAGAAATATCAAGCCCCGACCGTATAAATATTTTTACTAAGAATACTTGGAGACCTACGTTTGGCACTCGAAAACTCTGGAACAGTTGCATTCCAAGAAACAGGAAGACTGGGGAACAAGAATCTGGCTCAAATTAATTCCAGGAATTGAACACCATTCACCACGGTCCACGAGCGAAAACTTTTCAACACTCCATCTAGGAATCTCATGGTCCAACAAGGCAGGCACAGTCCATTAAACATAAGATGTAAGACTTGTTTAACAATACAACTGCTTTTGTGTTCTAAGAGAGAGATACACTCAAACAACACGAACCCATGCCCAGAAGTAAAAGTCACTTCGAAAAGTAGACATGATAAAACTTGAGAAAACCGTAAATTGATTTAAATGGAAAATTATATCCAAAACCAACCAAGTCACTTCCAACTTGAAATTTCATAGCACAAAATTGTGAAATCAAAATTCCAAACATGTCTATAATAAGTCTCCATATAAATTTAATGATAACGGCCAGAACGAAACCATCAATGGATATATTCCTCCAACCTAACTACTCATTCTTCCTCAACGATGGTTGCCTTCTCACTGACGTAGATACCATCAAGGAATTTCCGGATATCCTTATTCTTGACATGGCATTTCTGTCCAAACAAATATGTATTTTCAACATGTGCTTGGAAAGAAATAAAAATAAAGAGCAATGTATGTCTGTCTATAAATACATAAGAGTGTCACCTGGTTTATCAACGCACAAGATCGAGAAACAAGCTCAATGTCATTCCCATCCAAAACCAATTCATCCTTGACCTTCTCGGAACGGACAATTGAAACCCCTTCAAGCATATCCACCTTCCTCACCTGATTCAATAAACAGAAACAATACTGTGACTCACAACACCTAATTCAAAGGTTGATGTATTGACGACAAGCTCAGGCGCAAGCCAATGGAACTTATAGCACAAAAAAAGATGCCAGGCCTGTCAGCCTATTTGCAGCAGGCATTACTGTATGATCCAAGTCCCAAGAACTATAATTTATCAATATATTCTGCAAAAAATATCTTATTATCCCCATAATACTATGATAGAAACACAATTGATTTGCATTTCATCCTTATGAACACTTGTATAAATGTTTGGAGGTCCCAATATGCTCCTGATCTAAATCTTAAACCAACATATATTTCATAACCGATAAAATGCAGTATATTTTGTCAAATAGAAACAAATAGAGAGATAGAGTTCCCTTTCCAGAGAAGATAATTCTCATCTCCTCTATGAGAAATCAAGTTTTAGTAAATGCAAAGCAAATTCTATCATTAAAATTAAATACTCATGCAAATGCAAATAGATACAATTCATCATGAGATCACGTTACTATAATGCATTCATAAAGAGATTACATTACTGAATATTATATTGCTGAATATTATATTAAGGTACTTATGCATACTATTCCGAATGCATACGTGGACATTAGTATGATGTGTGTAAAATGCTAAAGTTCGGACCTTTTTCTCGCCAAGGAAGTTACGGATCTCAATGGACTTGTTGCCATTAGTGATCGAAGCATTGATCGGAAAGTGAGCATATACAAACCGCATCTTGTAACGGTATCCCTTAGTAACACCGGTTATCAGATTATCAACGTGGCTAAGCGCCGTGCGGATGGCGGCGGTCGTCTTCCTGGACCCGAACCAGGCATCGACTTTCAATTGCCTCTTCCCAGTAGCCTCATCGGTAGTCAACTGGAAATCCAGATTCAAATGCTTGAAATTCCGGGTCAACTTGCCCCGAGGACCCTCCACTTCGATCATTTTTGCCTTCACCTTGATCTTCACTCCATCCGGAATATCCATGGTTTCCGACGAGAGAATAGTCTTCATTTTGACACTCTCTTTGTGAAATTTGTGTTAGATATAAAGAATAGAGAACTAAAAACCTTAATGCGGGTGAAGGGAAGAGAGTATATAGCGGTGTGCTTACAGTGAAGTAGGAACATAAACCCTAATTTTCCTTTCTGGGCCAAAGGGTGGTGGGCGTAATATTGGGCCTATTGGGAGTTCATTGAACGATATATGGAAGGGAATTTAGGTCTGTTTGACAGACAAAAGGGGAAAGAAATTCTAATTTTATGTTAATTGAAAAATAAAAATTCACAAATTCATAGGAATTCATTTTTCATGAAGACAAAGAAAATGTATTTTAAAGTGGTTGTACCTTGGAATTCGATTTTCATTTTCACGTTGCAATCAAACAGCTAAATTAGAATTCGTTTTCCTGGAACGTGACATTTTTCATATAATTCGTTGCAATCAAACGGGAGTCTTAAGCTTAGTATGGCCCAATAATTTAAAAAATAGATTAATACACTTAATTAATTATTAATGTTTTCATTAATTTTAATTAATTATACACTATAAGTCCAAAACAGATTACTTACAGCCTCAACTAAACCCTAACCCACTCATCACTGTGACATTGCAACTCCGTCCATCATCACCGTTGGCAACATTAAATACTCTCAGACACACGCGACTCCATCTATCTCATACCCATGGGTCAAGAAGGCGATAAAAGTGTTCGTGAAGTGAAGGGGAAGAAGGGAAAGTGTACTACGATTGATGGATGTTCAATGAAAAAGAGAAATCTTGTTTCAAAGGCTTACAAACCTAAGACTAAGCTCAATTTTCTTGGTTGAAAATTTGTATATGTCTTTAATTCGAATCTTTTTTTTTTTTTTGTTGGTTACTGGCTTACTAGTCGTGTGATTCCGTTGGAATTTTGAACTCGTAGTAGTTTTTGAAAGCCAAATGCTCAGATGTTTTCAATCGTTTCTTGATGTAACTACTTTGTGATTTTCTACTTCATGTAATTTTCCAGGTAAGTCTTGTTTAGCATTGAAAGCATTGTCATTCATTGTTTGTCATAAAATGTCAATTGGAATAGTTTACATTTATAGGGATGTAATAAAGAGTTATTGTGAATTTGACAAGGGTTTTGTGGTTTGGATCTCAGGAATTAAATCTTAGGGTTTTTTTGAAGATTAATTTGTATGTTATATTGTCTCTTTGTTTTTACATTTTCCCGGGTTGTTTTTAGATTCTTCTTCTTGCGAGGATTCTATGTATTGCTATTTCCATCATATTTCTATCCTTTTAATAGTGATTTTAGTTCAAAAAGTGTTCTAAATGTGTAGGAGTGGAAATATCGAAAAATTATGTTACTCTTACTATTGTGGAAAAAGATCATATTTGACGTTATCTCTGTTGAAGGTGTATTTTCTTACTAAATATTATGCCCTTTCTTTTTAAGTTTATTTTGTGTCTGGTGTAATTTAATTATATGTGTCATTACTTGGAAGAAATGTGATCAGTCCATTAGTAAAGACAAGGCCTAGAATCTGCTGTGAAATCTCATACAGACATCGTTATAACTATTTTGTTTATAAATTTGCAGTGATGTGAAATTATAACTAATTTAACTTTATTTTGGACGAAATATTCTTTTACTCTGCTAGTTCCATTGAGTTCCTGGTATAAACGTTTGGTAGTTTTAATCATAAATAGTTTGATAAGTTTTTTTTTTTTTGTCAATTTGTTTGTTGTCAAATGTATTGTTACATTCTCGAAAATGGCGTTAGAGGTTTTCGTTAAGTTGAAGGCCAGGAACTTGATAATTAATTTGTTTAAGATGCTTTTGGAAAAAATTCTAGCATACAATTATTTAAAGAGATCTTCAATTATAATTGGTGTTCAAAACTTTCTTCTAGTTTTGTTACTTTTTTGAGTTGTTGTCACTTTTTTGAATTTTTATCACTAAATATTTTCTAAATCCAAATTTGTATGCTAGTTAATAGAAGTAAAATATAATCACACAGAGACAATATGTAGAAGAAAATCAACTATCAACTTTATCTATTCTCGGTTTTGATGATATCAGTTAATGCTTTTTGACAACTTGGTAACTTCAATGCCGACCTTTGTGTTTTTGGCCTCATCCTCGGCCTTATTAGTTTTTGTAAGGAACTTCATGTTCCTCCTCGAAGGGTCTTTTAGCCGTTCTTTGCCGCTATGCAAATCATTTTGTATGGATAAAGCACACGTGTGGTTGTTTGATTATTTGATGTGAAAAATATTAATGTCGTTCAATTGAAAATGAAGAAAAGGTCATCGATCCTAAAGTATTATAACTCAGTGCAATTAGAACATTAACATATATTGCAAATTGTACTAGATCGGATATGATTTTTTTCGTAAATATCCTTGCAAGATATAGCTATATAGAAACTCAAAGACTTTGAAATGATGTTAAACAAATTTTTCGATATGACGAAATATATTTTTCCAAAATTCTTTTATACACATGAGTTTCATAAGACTGGTAATATTGATGTTCAACAAATTCGCTAAAGTGTTCATGTGATTGATTTATTTACAAAAGTATTGTCAACATCTACATTCAAAAAATTGGTGCACGAGATAGGAATGCGTCGACTCAAACATCTTCAATTATCAATATCATAGGAGTAGTTTTACTCTTTTTCCTTCACTCGAATTTTATCCCATTGAGTTTTCGTGACAAATTTTAGTAAGACAATATTTATTCTTAATACTTAAAAAATAATTATATTTTTTTCTTCTTTTGTTTGATATTTTTGTTCCACTGAATTTTCATTAAACGAGATTATAAAGATATATAATGTTCACCGAGTCATTCAAGAGTGAGTATTGTAGATTATATATTAATTAACAAATGACCATTGTTTCCTTGCAACCCTAATTAGTATTATATTTCTTGCAGTTCTAATTCTTATGGATAAACTAGTTTTATGCCCGTGCAATGCACGGGTTGTGTTTTTTTTAAGGTAATGTTAGCGTATGGAGTAGTAAAAATTGATGATAGATGTATTGATTGGATTAGGTTAAAAAATTTAGTTGAATATAACGTCATTGTTGGACGTATGTAAATAAATTTTTTTTTTCCAA